>VYXD01011146.1:461534-466280 GCA_013397195.1 Hylia prasina | reverse complement strand
AAAAAAAAGGCAATGAAAACGTGAAGATAGGATGCAGATTTATAACATTAAACACAGGAGCATGCAAGTTTGTCATGTTGCCTTATTGAAGCATCATACCCAGACCATAAGTTTTGGCCTAAATCTTAGAGCCTTTTGCATTGTTTTCTTCCTCAGACCTATGCTGCCTCAGATCCCAGTATCCAGTTTCCCTTCAGAAAGAGATATGCTTTTTTTCATACTGACTGACTGAAGTCAATTTGCATATTTCACCATCTAATACCTTCATTGTTTCCTCAAGGATCAATCACCTAGAAATGGGAGGCTGAACTGAAGGTTACAGCATAACTTTCCAATGACTAGATTTTAGAAGATCTGACTAGTATCACTTATCTGAAATCAGGAAAGTGGACAGAAATTTATATTTCAGTCAACAATTATGGCAGCCTAACTTCAGAGAATGGTAGCATGGCTCTGTGTATTTATCAGTGCTCAATAGAAGCTACAGAGAATAACTTACAACTGTGATACAATCTTTTAAATTTGGACTCATTCACACACATGACTAAGTCTGAATCCATTTCTGGTATGTAAAGAAGTGACTAAAGTCACACAAATATTCATGTGCTAATCTCAATTTAAAGTCCACTAGCTACTTCCTCCCCTTTTCAAGCATCACAGTTTCAAAAATTTGAAAAATTTGTCATTACATGAATACTTCTTTAAGCTAGGTTTAAAAAAAAGCAAAACCTTATCTTACTACAAGACTACCAGATTGTATCTCCAATCTCATGTACTAAACCTTATAAAAACTAAGAGGCATCTCTATCAACTCATTTTCCACTAACCTGAAAACTGGAAAGTGTTATCTTCTGTATATCATCACCTAAGAATTCACTGGTGTTGCAAATGCACAACTGAAACTGTTAATACAGAGCCATAACATTAAAGGCATAGTGATTTCTCTGCAGATCAGATAGACACATGAAAGAACCTGGTAAATAGAAACAGCATTTCTGTGCTGCCTGCTGATGGGTGAACACAGTTTTAAAACTCTGCTAGTAAAATTTGCCAGTGGAATTTTATTTCCCACGGCATAATGGTTTTACATGTCCTGTGACCTCTCCATAAGCACCACTGTACCGTATCAATGAAATAGTTTAACAAGTTAAAATCATCTCTTTTTTTTCATCATATGCTTTAAATATGTTGCTAGTGAAGTAGTGTTTTACATAAAGTGAAATACAGAAATGATTCTACGACAGAATGGCAAATTTTGGAAGTTGCAGAAAAAAATAACTGCACTCAATTGTATTTTGGATGTGTCAAAAGATGTTCTGCAAAGAGCAGACCATGTAAAAAACCATGAAATAACAGTGTTAGAAGTGACCTGATCAGGTGAAGGTGACTCCAAAGCCAGGTCTCTTTGCCAGTACACTTCAGGAATCCACAGCTTCTTTGCTAATCATATCATTATGCTCTTCCATGTATTTTTCAGTTAATCTCTCTATTGCATTCATGTGTTTAATTGCCAATTTAGATGTATAATACAGTGTTGGGAAAGCCTTCAGTAACTTCTCTGACCTACTATCTCTGTATCTCTATTAATGATAGTCTTCTAGTTTAAGGTCTATCTGAACTAATTTGCACTTGCTGGGTGGTAACTGCAGCCGCTACTGTAGTGAAGTTTGCAGCAGAAGCATCACACAGACACACAAACCCTGGTACATATCTTCCCTGTTCACTCCTCTCCTGCATTTTTGGAGGCATTACTGAGGTGTAAATCACTCCAGCATCTCTCTCCTAAGCAGAACCACTGAGGACTGTACACCACTCCATGGGGAGGAGATATCACCGTAACTGCAGCAACTGGCCAAACTAGGCAGACAGAAGGAGCTTGCTCTTCAGTGCTCTGTGAGCTAGTTTCATTATGGCAGCATGCATGTACCCAATGGACCAGGCTTCACACCACTATAATCTGTACAGAGGCCAACAACATCCTAAGATTAAAGAACTCAGGTTTCATTTTCTTGCACAACCTAGAAACCAATCTATCTTTTTTCTTTTTTTAAATAAGCACTATTTATTCTTTCAAACTCTTACCTAAACCATATGCCAGAATTTTCACTGCCTAAATTTTCACTACACTTCACAGAAGCAATAGATATAAATCATTGCATGGAACAATAAACAACGGAAGGGTCAGAAGAATGAAACCAATCATTCTATCCTCTCCCAGCATATCTTGCTTATGCAGAGGTTATCATGCAGAAGAGAAAAGAAGCATGAGATGCATTGTTAGGCCCCTTCAGTAGCAGCAGAAAAACTCCAGAGATTTTAACTTGTAACTTTCACTACCACCAAGTTTATCTGAAGATTCTGCTTATCGTATTCGTTTGATTCTATGAAGATTCTAACAAGTGAATGATGACATTTGTATTTTAAGTTGCTGATCGCTCTTAACTGATTACAGAGTGAGAACCACATTGATCTCACCATTTCAACACTCCCTTCAAGTAAAACCACTAGGAAGAAACAGGTGCTTGATGTACAGTAAGAGAAGAACTCAGCTTTAGACAGACTCAGGAAAACCTGTGAATGCTGAGTGAATTCAAGAACAGATGTCAAACAAGTCAGTGAATCAGGGCACTAAATTTTTCCTTTGAATTCAGTGCTTGCCTATCTTTCACAGCTAGTTTTGGAGAAACACCCAAGCAAGCTCTGAATGAAACTCATTTCAATCTTTAAAACGGTTGCACCTGCTTTTGTACAGCAGTTTTCCTGGACTAATGGATGCTCTTACATGGGGATTAAGCAGCTGGACACAGACCGTGAATTGTAGCATGGAAGTTGTGTTGCTTCCAGCACCCTGATCTAACAGTTCAGAACTACTGTGCAGGCCTGCATTCCTAATAAATTGCTACACATCCCTGCACTGTACAGTATAGAGATACATCAGCTACTCATGAACAAAGTAGCCTAGGTGGTTAAGAAACATGTTACATGGAGTCTTTTCACCTCTAAATTGCATTCCTGAGCCCAACCAGATTAATTGTTTTCCTTTATCGTAGCTTGAAGTAACTGCTTTAAGGAAGAAAATTATAGGTTGATTGGCCAAGCAGCAGTCTTAAGAAGGCAAAGTAATTTGATCTCAATTTCTCACCTTGCTTAAGGAGGCTATTTTCTTTGTTTGTAGATGGCAGTAACACAGGTGGCTAATCAAACAGACCTTGTTACACTGACCCGCATGAACAACATGAGAAGGTGTTTGTGTTATTTTCTATAGCTGTAGGAGATAACCAGAAGTCTTTCCCTTGTTTATTAGTGCATTTATCTGATCTCTGAAGCTTAAATGAGATATTAAGTAATGAGTCTCAGAGCTCCCTCAAGAGAAGCCAAGTCTCTCACCCTGCCTTCAAAAAATAATCACCTTCCCATATTAAGAAAAAAAATGAAACTTTGAATATCTGAATGTAATTTTGATCTAAAAGCTTTATAGGTTCGGAGGGTTTTTTTAATACACCTACTTGCTTATTTACACATTGAAGTGAAGTCAGTTCACTTGCAGTTTGTCCCTGTATTAGGACATTACAAAATGTTTGGTCACTCAACCAGATTCATTCCTCTACTTAACCCAAAGACACTTCACTGTCAATTAACACCCTGACTAACATTAAAAAACTACCTGGATACACAAATTGAACTAGCACTAGGCAGCAATGCCTTTGGGCTTTAACATAACTTGATTTAGCTAAACTGGCGAAAGGTAACCAGAAACCCTCTTGTGTTCCTTTAAAGGCAGCAGGGATTTAGCTCACCCAGTCAGGCTTATGAGCACAACAGACAAGCCTGGATCACATGGGTTTAGAACAAGCACAGTATCCATACTGAAATTTCTTAGTTGCTTATGGCAGAAACTCCCTAGTTCTCTGTTTTCCAAAGTGGGGTTCTCACAGAAGGGAGGTGCAAATCACTCTCCCTACTAATTTTATAGTGTTTTACAGATTAATAATACTTTAATGAAGTATTTTAATGAAGATGAAAGCATTTGATCTATTGGTTAGAAAAGTTCTAGGTCCAACTTCATGCACAGACCAGCCATACATTTACTATTTTGTGTTTTCTTCATCAAAGCTTCCAAGACAACTAACGAGTGACACTGCAACTACTGATGGACTTTTACAGTGGTTTTCAGAAGAAAAAAGGTTGAACTCAAGCTAATTGAAATTGCTGAGTCCTATCATAATATTACTCTCACAGTTAATATTAGACTGCCTTTATACAGCGACTTTTAGCAGAAAAGTGAAAAAAACACCCAGCTAAACAAGCAAATTGGGGAACTGAATTCAGGTCTCAAAACCTGGCTTAGTGATCACAACGGACACAGTGTAATACCAATTCTGTCAGTGTTGTTAAACTACTCCCACAACTATTTTGTGATTACGTAGAGGCTGTCAGGCTACAGCATTTCTTCTCATGCTCTTCCTGATTGTAAGATTTATTCCTAAACAGGAAAGACATACTCCTAAGAAGTATTACAGTAAAACAGTTTTGTTCTTAAAGAAATTAATATTCTCAAGTTACTTACATGCCAAGTATTTAATACAAACTCCTTAAGTAAAAGTCTCACAAATTCAGATTCTTACTATAGGATTTGCTGACTGCTAAACCTTTAGAAGGTGATTTTAATCCTAGATACTAAAATGTATAGATTTTGCGAAACTAGCTTTTTTACTAGAATCTCATCTTCCTGTTTTTAAAAGTAGA
>VYXD01011146.1:441534-456534 GCA_013397195.1 Hylia prasina | reverse complement strand
CTCAATCCAAGTGTGCTTCAATAGACACATCCATGCAGATTAAACCCAGGTACTAAGTACAAAGATTAACCTCTGCAATGAGGCAACACGGACTACAGCAGGCACACAGGGAAGAGATGAGACTGAGGAAAGTAGAGGATGGATTATCCATCCCCGGTAGATCAATGTCACTGCATTTGTTTTTGTTTAGATTTTACCTTTTTTACCAGCCATAAAAGTCATTCTAGCTCAAGCTAAGGAAAATTCTAATTTGTTACCAGAAGATCCCACCTCCCACCCCTAGTAGTACAACCCTGGGACTGTCAGGACGTTTCAGCAGATAACAGTGGCCAGGCCACAGGCTACACAGTTTTAGAGATACATTACCACATTTCTACAACTACAACTCCTAAAAATCAGGTATGCCATACCAGTATAGAAGCTACTAACTCATCATGCATCTATTTTGGAAATACATCTTAGAAACAATTTGGGGATTTCTAGTAAATTAATCTAGTGGACTCAGAAATTCCAGATGCAGACCAGTGTCTAGGAACAAAAATGGAACACTTCTCTCCAAGTATTTGAGAGATGCACTGTAGGAGTCACCCTAGTATGTCTGCATACAGTACACTCAAGGATTTCAACAGTTTAAAAGCAGTATTCATTTGAAACCTGCATTATGCTGAAACTGTGATGAAGTTCAGATTGCACCTCATTTTTACTATGAGCAGAATAAACAATAGTATCCTTTGACAAATGAAGCCACTGATTAAAATCGGAAAAATGGAACCAACTTGAGTAAATCTTATTGGTTTGCCTGGTTTCCTGTCTGGTCATTTCTTAGTAACTAAGAGCAGAGACTAACATAGCAACTAAATGTTAATGGAGAGACATGAATACACAGAGAGTCCTCATAACAGCTGACTGGCATGACACAATTCATCCTCTTAAGTAAGGTAATGTGTAGTACTATCTCCTCCAAAGTGCTTAGTGAAGATGGCCATCATAACAGAGAGCAGTCATCATGTACACAATGTACGTTCTCCCTTATTCCCCTGATCCTGAAGGAAACTGCTTTATATGACACAAATGAAAAAATAAAAAAGCACTTGAAACAGAAAGAAACTGCGAACAGTGAGTATTAAATAACTTGTGAATTATTACACCAGCATCAAAGGGACACCAACATGTTCTGAGCCTTCACTCAGAACTCCTGGTGCACTTTTTCTCTTGCAAGGTGCCTTGAGATTAGAGTAGAAAAGTACTTTTAATAAAACACACATCCATTTTGCTGACTTTTTTTCATGAAATGTGGGTATTGACTCCTGCACTCCAGCCAAACTAACAGTTTGCATAAACTTAGCACTTAATGAATTTACATGGCAGTTTCTAGACAACTGGATACTTCTCCCTTCTCCAGACTGCTCTTCAGGGTCTTACTTCATGCAATCTGCTTATTTCATGCTGTTAATCTGCTTTCCATACTGCACTCCAGGAATTACTCCTGTTTGTGATGTACCATGTGCACATAGAGAAACCGTATTTTTCTAATACATGGTATCCTTTGGGTAAGAAGCAGTGCAGAATGTAACAGATTATTAATAATTATAGAAACAACTACTTTTTGAGGAGAAATCAATACTAGCATATTTGCTTAACTGTGCTTTGACATATAAAAGTTGGTAGAGAGGATGTATGTCCAGTGGTTAAGAAAAACCACTGAGTATGAAGATGTACAGTTAGTCTTCAATCAAGAAGCAATTTTTTATGGGATACTAGGTAAATAAATTAAATATTATTTTTAAAAAAATTTTAATTTCATTTATTTTTTCCATTCTCTTTGTTTATCCATGCGTAAAACTCAAGTAACAATATGTAACTATGCACAGGCATGTTGCAAAGCTGACATACCTGATGAAAAAGATGCTACAGATAAGCCAAGTATTTGCTATTTAAAATGCCTGTATATAAAGAAATTGAAGTTATGCAGTGCTCAGTTCACACCCTCTTAGATATCTTACATATATATTAGATATATATATTTAAGAAAACTAAGCAAAATTTATAAATGCATCATCATTCCTTCCTTGACTTCTTGCATACTTACTAAGTCACTTCTGCATAACAGACAGATGCATATCCTTAGCACAGCAACCTGTACTCATAAAATGACACTTGGCACTGCATCTGGGACACTGTAACCTCCATGGACTAAAAAGATTTGGTTTGCATTGTCCCTTCTGATTATGCAGCATGTGATAGGAACAAGAATGTGTGGTGACACGGATCAATGGAGACTACACACTGTGTTTTCTGGTCCCACTTGTTTCTACTCTTCATATCTTGTTTCATGTACTACTTCTAGTAGTCCTCCTACAGGAGGGCAGGACCCATGCATTTTATTTATCATACTGTCCTAATAAAAAGGAAAAGATCTTTTAAGGAAAAAAGGATTTTAAAGTAGTCATGAAACTTCTTCCCCGATACAGTAAGTAACCCAAGTTTTCTAATCACTGAATATGACCATCAACATTCACAACTTATACCTAAGAAACTAAAGGCATGAAAAGAAAGACATTAATTTAATCATGAATTCATATAACTTGTCTTCTATTTGTCTTTCTCTGTCCCCATCAAGGAAAGAGAATAAAGGAAATCCCAGGCAGAGATGATGACAACACTTCAGCCAAATGAAAAACAAACTTTGTAAAGGATATTGTAGAAAGAAGCCTACTAAAAGATTTCCAACATGAAATTTAACAATCTGTCAAGCACCACACCCAGAAGAAAGTTGCAGGTCACACAGCATCATATAATTTGTATCCTATAGTGAATTACCAATGTAAACCACATGGATCCCTAGGGACACACTAGTGCCTTCTCGCTGCCTATTAACTTGAAGTCCTAAGGCATTCAGAAGGATGATGTTATTCAGAATACACTCAGGACTCCAAGAAAACCAAAATGCATCATGTGTCCGCTGCATGTGTCTTCCCTCTCATATTCATGTAACATATATGATACATAAACAAACACATATAATTTTCTTGAAAGGAAATAAGAGAGTAAACTACCTCGAGAAAAAATTACTTATTGAATCCTGATTTTAACAGTTTCAGTAACTAACTCCCATTGATTGCAGTAGAGTGACTTTGATGAGAATGTTAAAACTTTTGTACTGCTTTGCACATTCAAAAAATTCTTAGAATTTTGCGTTGTGCATGGATACTAAAGGTAGCTGGATTAAGCAGTAAGAAAAGGGAAAGTAAAGATAAATGCACGTGTACCAAATCCTTTACAAATTCATATAATTCTATACTTTTTCTTGCTTTCACACTACTCCATGAAGAGCTACAGTAAGACACTCTCTCAGAGGAGAAGAAAGGAATTTAAAGTTGGGTATTCTTTGGGAGGGCCTCTGCAGCCAGAGCTCGTCTTCCTACTACTTTTTCCCTTGGAATATCAGAAAGAATCCTGGATTTCTGAAGCTAATAAACTCAGAAATAATAGCGTAACAGAGGGCATATATTGCCTTATCACAGTAGCACTTGAAGTGTGTGAAGAGAAATTATTTTTCTAATGCAAGAGACATTCATTTTGTCTTGAAAAAGGTCGAGATGTCAACTGTTGCTATTGATCAAGTTACTGTAAGTCATCTCAGGTTACATTTGCTCTCCTAGAAGGAAAGGTGGTTGACCCTTGCTGGCCAAGTGATGTTCTGCACTCACATGAGCCTAATTATAAGGAAGCAGAATCATCCTATAAATCTGTACAGGCAGCTTAAACACACATCTCAAAGAAAACAGTTACAACTAAGTAATCTTCCTCTTTAGAAGACCTACCTGTACAAAGCATCTGCCACCAAATATGCATGAGATATATAGCTGAATAAAGACAGCAATTTCCTAGAAATAATGATATCATAATGCTTCTGCAATGTTTAGTGAGTGGAGCTAAAGGTAGCACTTCTTTAAATCTCAGGATGGGATATAATCAACACAAACAGGCAGACAAGAGCGGTTGACCCAAAGCTAAAAAAACAACACAGACACGCCTGAAGTAAAAGGGTGGAAGGGGGAGGGAGGAGGTGGACAAATATTAGGGCCTTGATCTCCCATCACTTTTAGTCATATTACAAACTACCAGAAGAGTATCAGAAGAGTAGTAATCATTAAAAAGTATCCAGAAACATGCCAGACTCACTGGGAAACAGTGTACATTGCTAAAAGTCAGATCCTAATCAGTCAAGTAACTGTGGTATTGATTAAAAAAAAAAAAAAAAGTCTAACACATATTGAAATGGAAATTGCTGTAGATGAACTTAAGATTCATCTACAGCATTTTAGGTCAAAACTTTATATGAACAAAAAACAGTCCAGATTATATGGGCAACATAGACAGGTACCACCTTCACAGAAGTTCACATAAAAAACATGGTTCATATGGCTACATCTGCTACTCTTTTTCTTTTTGCTGCTGTTGAAAATATCACTGTTTGAGGATAAGCAAGTGATATATAAAGCCTGGAAGTGACATGGTGTTCATAGTATGATGTGGAAGGATATGAGGTTTGGGTGTAAAATCTGTGAAAGTTCACTGTAAAACAGTGTAGGAACAAAGGCAGGGTGCTGAAGTCAAAACTGCCTCAGCCAAGCTGGAGCCAGAAGGATCAATCGTGTTGTTTCTTGCCTCACCTTGGGGAGGATTGTTAGTAGAAGATGAGTCAGGGAAGTTGTACTTAAGTCTCTTTCCACACAAGATCAGGAACATAAGAATACTGGAGTAGAAGTACTGGCACTTCTTGTTGACATCTGAAGGGAAGAAGCAGACCTCAGGCTATCTTATGTCCTGGAAAGCAGCACACAGGCCATCCTCCTTCTTTTCCCACTTATGATCTGCTGCCTCTCAAAATAAGTAAATCCATTTGGCAAATAGTTACAGTCTCCAGACAGATAAGAGTGACTTCAGTGTTCTTAGGAAAAACCTGTCTCATAGACCACATTTCCCCACCAAAAGGAGTGCATTTCACTGCATGGTGGTCATGTTTTCTGCCATCTGCTCATTATGACCTTAATGTGTAAACTGTAGTCCCAGTGTCTCCTAGCTCTGACCTGAAATACAAATTAAACCACTGGTTCTGTGATATCCAGTGAAAAAGCAAATCTAATAGAGATCCAGCTTTTCCAATGTGGAAAGCAATGATGAAGGAAAACAAACCTTTGCCTATTTTGTGCTATTTATAGAGGGAATCATCATGCTGCATGATAGTCACCAACATGTCCATCAAAAGGGGCACTCAGGATTACAGAGTGTTCAAATGACATCTGCATTAAATGAACATGCAGTGTTGTATTAGATTGCGTGTAAGTGCAGGATGTCCTACAGCCAAATATGGCCACATTCCATTTCAAGAGAATAGCAGTAATCTGAGTCACCTTGTTAGCTTTGTCAGAGCTAATAAAATCAACAGTACAACTTTGGCAAGAGAGAATTCTAGTGCAGTTTTCAGTAAGTTGCACCATCTGTTTTATGAGCCAGTCTTACAGACATGGCCTGAAGACAATTCACTTTTTTTTAAGGTCCTCAGGACCTTCATGACAAAGTCACAGTAGGAAGTAGGAAGTAGAAGTAGCAGAGGTCTACCACGAAGGAATGTACATCGCAGAAAGAACCTCGCAGATTAAAATAAAAACCTTGCTGGAGCAATGACATAAATGTTAATTCTGGATTTCAATTATCTTAGGTCCAGGATCTCCTACTTTTTTCTGTTTCTCAGAAATAGCTGCTGTGAAAAAATTTTCCTTCAGTTTTTTTCTTCCACATTTCCAACAGTTGATAAATAAATAAAACAGTTTAGGTAGTCACATCATTTTAACAATTCGCTTTCTTGATGTGTCTCTGAGTGTGTTTGGAGGCAGACAGTGAAAAGTGTGAGGTACTGTATCGCACTCCTATACACTGATTAAGAAGGTCTGAAGAATATCTGACAGCACAGTCACAAAGAGATAACAAGAAAGAAAACAGAAAATAGGATGAGGCACTAAACATTTTTCCAGCATTGTTTGCAAAAGTCCGTTTGGAGAGTCAATTGTGCAATTTCATGGGAAGTCATTCTGATGAGCAGTGCTAATGGCTACATTGCGTCTTTCTGAGGATATCATACTGTGTATAATCTGCTTGAGAGACAAAAGAAAGCTGACAAAATGAGCTTGGATCTGGATGAGAAACTGATTTTTTGACAACTGAATGGCAGATTCTGGAAGAATGTGAGGTATGTCAGGAATACTTGACTAAGTGCAAAAAACTTCATCTACAGAAATTATTACTCAAGCTAGATTCTCAGGCACTGGATATTCTGTATGATACAAATTGATTTTTGTTGAGATAACTTCTTGCCTTGTCCAGATCCGAGGCCAAAGACCTCTGCAATTCCTCCAGACTGTGCAGATGAAATGGATAACTGGTTATTTTTCTCAGAAGTTATTGGTTAAGGTGAGTTCTCATAATCCTTTCACTGTGTACCTTCATTTTTCTGCAAGTGAGCAGTAAAGGACAGGGCAATCAGTGATGGATGAGCTCTTTCACTGAAGAGAAATCATTCTCACAAGAAGGGCAGTCCTGGAGATGAGATGCCTCAGAGACAATAAACAGGAATTCTAAAGAAGAAAAAGTAAGATAACACCCAAAAAACACAAACAAAGCTGATCTAGTTATAAGAGCACAACAACTTTTTTTTGCCCAGCCACATGGAATTGGAAAAATAAACAAGGTGTGAGATGTACTGGCCTGTACAGATGCAATTAGTCACAGCATGCACACATGCATTACAGGTACTCCAGAATCAGAGAACGTTCCAACACAACAGGATATTTACACTAAACCACAACCTGAATGTACATATATAAATACCAGACAGAAAACTACAAATATGCATCAGAGCTTATTTATACAGAAAGATCAATTATCCCTCAGAGTCCCTGTAATACTACTACTCAACTTCTGTCCCATGTTGGTGAAAGCACCATAAACACAGAAATTATTTTATCAAAAGTACCTGACAGCTGACTAGCTATATTACTATCTCCACAGGCTCATCAATCTTGGTTTTGTTCTTAGACTTTTCATGAATAAAGACTGCCAGAACTGGATGGCCAACTCCTTTCACAGAATGGAACAAAGCAGGGCTTGGACAATAACTGGAAGCCTGATTTCATTTTGACTTCTGAGGTTTCAAAGTTGTCTCTCCAGAGGCAAAAGATCAGATAACTGTGTACTGTGATGCACAGCTCCCTACCCATAAATATCTTATTAGTACAATAAAGGGACGAAGGCCTCTTAAATCCGTGATGAGGATATTAGTACATTAACATAGGGTCCATAGCCTACAGAGAAAAGTGCATTAACATACATGTGTTAATCTAATCTATCTAATCTAATCTAATCTATCTAATTTCTATCAGTACATCTAGGTAACTTCTGTGAGCAGCTGAGCAGTTCCACACTTTCCAATACTCAGCTGAGAGTCTGGTATGAAGTTGAATGTATTATAAACAAAGTCAAAGAATGAGAAGCTGCAATATGAACGACAGAAAACAAGCTGGCTCAAAGTTATTTCACCAATGCCATTGCTGAGCTAATAGGCAGTAAAAAGTAAATGAGTAGTAAATTTATGTATTAGATTTTTTTAAAAAATGGTAATAATGTAGGTAATGTCTGCATATTATAGACCAAGATGTTAAAGGGTGCAAGGGGAATAGAGGTGGGATTCAAACATTTTAGATTAGTCAACTAACTCCATTCTTATGCTACAGAGCCCAATGTGCATCACATACACAGGCAACAGGCAGCCATTGCTCATATTCTGATATTCATTGGGTTCTCCATCTGTGGTTCTGTGAATCACTAACCGTTCAACAACACTTGTAAATTATATTTGTAAACCATAACTTCCTCCAAAATCATAATGTAATATATGCAATATCCTTTCAAGCATCTAAATTCTAAGGTAGATAAGCGAGACTGAAAATGTAACAAATAATAATTTGATTTGGCATTTAAGCACATATTGAAAGAGTTCAAGATACACTAACGGTTGTAGCTCTGCTGCATATCCCCTAGCTACAAGAGAAGATCATCTCAACCAGGCAGACTGAAACTAGTGAAACTAGTCACCAGTGTGAAACTAGGCCTTCTCCCACAGATAAAGACAGGACAAAAGAAGATTGCTTCTCAGCCACTCAGCATTACAAGTTCCCAGTTAGTCTTCCATATAGCTGTTGACATGTGACAGGTTCTGGTTCCTGTTCCTTCTCCATCTGTTTGGTCTTCCAGTGATTCCACTTTCCCTGAATGGCACTTGTACACAACAGGAGATAACCACAACTTTAACAGAGCCACATAGATGTGTCTGAGGGACAGACATGGCTTAGCATCTATGAATTCTTACAGATATCTCAGGCCTCAAAGCCTCCTACCTAAGCCTTTGACAACTTTTTTCTTGTTCAATCGGAATATTCGTTCATTTACAGGTAAATTAAAAAAAAACAACCCAACAACAAAAAAACTCCCCAAAAACTTCAGATTAATACTTCTTTTGCCTTTAATTATTTGACAAACAGTAGTATAACTGCACAAATTTTGCCTGAGGTGAAAGTTGGAGTTGAGCCTAATCACTAGCTGGAGACATTGTTCTGGCTAACTTAGGCAGAACACATTTGCACTGTATGCCTGAACAATAGTTAGGCACTACAGTTAAGGATTGCTTTTAGCAGTTGTCGATTTTGATTAAGTCTTTTCTAGATTATCCAAGAACACAGTTTTTATGTTTTACATTATTTAATTTGCATTAAAGTATAAAGGCAGAGGCAGTGAATGTACTCTGAGCTCAGCAGAGTGTAAACATATCACAGAGACGTGATTAGCCTTCAGAGAAATTATACGCAACTCTCTGAAATGCAGACTAGCACCTTCCCCTTACTCACTATACAATTCACACAACATCATAGGCTTTATTTCCAGAATAAACCACTAGTCTCCCTATTTGTCTGTATTGAAGTAAACAGTCAAAAGTGAAAAGCATATGAAGTTACTGAAGTAGAAGAAAATATGTAGAGAGAACATAAATGTGTCTAGAAAATTTATTAAAAGGGTACTATTGTAACTGGATGTCATTTGATAAAATGGATTAAAGATTATTTTGGTCAGCATTTATTGAAAGACAAATGAATTATACCGTAAAAGGGAATTACATTTTCTCAAAATTAGATATGGTTTTTAAAACCCAAGTTACTTAATTCTATTGTTTCATGGTTTTAGTGTTTAAGTCAACATTTCTCACGTTATACCACTCTGTAGGTGGGATGTACTTAATTTCAACAGATCACCAAAACTATTCAAATTTTGCTGGAATAAAAGTTTTTCAACACCACTGTGAATCCCCTACATCTTGCAGCATCCAGCATGATAACCCTGGCCTGTTTCCACCAGTGTCTGTTTATATAAACCTTTAAAGTCAGACAAACTTGATGCCCAGTCTTGAACTACCCTCAATCCTCAAGAGCATCTCTGGACAGGAAATATCCTGGTATGTTAGAGGTAGTCTGTTCAGATTTTCTGATAAATTACAGAGGAATTTTTCCTCAGGTAAGAATTTTCTCATTAATTTTCTTTCTAAAGTATACAAGTTAGTACTTCTGAAAAGTATTTATTTCCTCATTGCTCTGAAAAAGGCCTAAATGAAACCCACAGTAAAAACCAAACCTGCAGAACTACAGAGCTAAAACCCAGATTTAAACCCAGACCTGAGTTTTACAGTAGTTACTTCATCTGAAGTACAGCACACTGAGCCAATTTAACACATGATGATTCTGCAGACGAGGCCCATCATATCAGAATCAATGCACATGAGACTGATAGCACTAAAGGCTCCAATTGGTATATATAAACATAAATGAAAGAAGTCTCTCTCCTTCACTTCAAATAGCATTTCGAGAAGGAGGAAAAAAATTGAGGAAAAGAATTATGCTTACTAGTGAAGAACATGTCCACTGCTTCCAGCACTAAAGTAAACATTAAACATTTTTCTTCTACCAAAAAAGTGTGTTTAACACTGCCAAAGTCAGCTTAGGAGTCTGTACTGAGGCACTCCAGTTGGAACTCATAGTGAGAGAGACACATGTTTTTCACAAATGCAAATTTCCCACAATCAGTCCAGCCTGCTCCTCCAAACCTGCAATTTACAGCTTAATTAGTATTTTTAAAAACCATCTGTAAAAGGTAAAATTTGAAAATTTTCTCTTAATATTAGAGAACAGACATTTGCTTTCTCCCATCCTTTCTTTAGCATTGTGATATCGGAAACAAATCATTAAGAACAAATAAATGTAAATATAATATAAATATCAAATATTGGCAAACTGAAGCAGCATGCCCATAACCCACATATGCAGCAATGGCCTTCTAAAATTACTTAAATTCAAATCCTTAAAAAAGCAATCCATTAAGAACTTTACAAGGAAAGTGCCCAAGGCTAGTTTAGAGGCTGATTGATGTAACTGAGACATATTATAAAAATAGAGGTTAAAAAATCTGTAATAAAAAACTCATGCTTGATAAAAAATGTGATACTGTGACATGTAACTTCCTGATAAAATATGGTATTCCATTGTAGTTTCATGCTGATCTCTGCTGTTACATTTTTACTGAACAAACAGGAATATGAATTCTGTATACTTCCGTATTTCAGATAAAACACTTTAGAAGTCCATAGTATTCAGTAAGAAACTTAATGAGCAAGAGCATTTCAATTCTGCAACATCTTAATATTCATTTTTCTGTTTTCAGTTTTATATGCATTATGGCAATTTTTTGACAAAGATATACAAAGCACAACTACAAGGGCCACTAAGGAATACTGTTGTACACCGCAGGTGGAAGTAAATTTGGGAACATGCAGAAGCTGGGGAGACGAGAGAGGCAAGAAGCCAGATGAAGATTTTAGGTCCTGGGTGGCCTGAGGTTGAAAGATATGCACTGAGGCGCCCAACTGAAGGGGCGGGGCAGGGGGGCGGAGGTGAAGCTACTTATGTGCACACACTCATGTGGAAGGAAGCAGAGCAGTGAGCAGGGTACAGCCCCGATCTTCCCTTGATTTTCTAGGACTTTCTTCTGGAAATCTGGTGAACGAAAGAACACAAGAATCAAACCTCTGTCTCCTTAGGTTTTACTGAGCACACTCCACACTGGCAAGCAACTGTATTCAGTGCTTTCAAAGGCATATTGCTGTGTAGGAGTGATGACTGAGTGCCCTCCAGGCACCTCAAACGCAATGCTGTCACTTCTAGTCACTACTCAGCAGGGCTAATGCCATACCTGTTATGACAAGAATCAGCCACTTAAAGGCACCACACCTCTGCCCCCACAACACATACTTGGAACAATGTATGAGCCGTGCAATAATGTTTTAGGTGTTGCCAAGGAGAAGCAATCTTTCCTATAAACACTGTAGAGATGAGAAGCAAGAAATTTAATAAACTCAAAGGAAGACTTCTTAGGAGTCCAAATAATTGCTATGATTTTGTAGTAGTTCCTCTTGTGCATGGTCAGAGAAAGTAAAAGATTAAGATGCCATTTGACGAAGCTAACCCGTGTTTTAGTTGTTAGCCTAAACCTGCCATCTGGTGTCAAGATACAGCAGATCATGCCCCAGATGTGATCCTTCAAACAAATGGCATTTCTATCCCCTTCCTCTCTTTCTGCAGAGCAAGCAGAGAAAAGGATCTATCAAAGATGCAAATTAGCAGAAGTTAAGTTTCTTAGTAGAGCAACTATTAACACCAACAGTCACATCAAGAGGTAAAATTTCACATACATGCAGAAAAAAATCAATTACTGCTCACAATCTCCATCTGTCAGTATTCAGTGCCATGGAAATATGTCTGCGGTTGAGGAAGAAGGTATGAATTTCTTGCTAGCAAAATATGCAGGTTGGCCTACCTCAGCCATTTGAAAACCTCCTGAAAACCGAGTATTTTTTTCAGGGCAGTGTAACTTTTGAAATCTTTGTCTTATTTCTTTACTTCTTTCTGTCGCAATATCTCATTCCACAATTGGGGTGGAGAAGGGTTATGCAGCGCTATCATTTGCACCTCATTAGTCTTGGGCTGGAGCTTTGAGAAAGCTGATACTCCCTCTAAATTTTTACAGATGCTTCTAGTTTACCAGTTCATGACTGCACTACTAGGAAAGACTTCCTGCCACTAAACTGCTTGCTGGCATGTAAGCTGAATTTCAAAATCCCTGAAAAAAGTAAAGCCCTGTGTGGCTCACTTGCCTTATTCTTGAGGAAAAAAAAGTATCCTGAAAAAACACAGTAAAAACTCTTCACTCCTAACCTGTGAGAGTAAAGGCCTTGGAAATACTTCCTTAAAATTGCAGCACATCTTGATTTTGAAACTCCCCACAAAAACGTTCATTAACAGGAAGTTATTTGTGGAGGTGTTTCTGGTGTAAATTAGTACTGTGACACATTAAATAAGTAGTGAGAATTCATCAACTGATACCCTTTTTTTTCCCAAAATCTAGGTATTTTTCTTAATTTCCTATATGACACACGTATAATCTTTCACACAGTATTAGATTTATACAGGAGATTCTTCCTTCTCCACAATGTCATGCCCTATACTCCCCTCCTTAAAGGATGAAAATGCTTTAGGTGGCTTGTTTTTTTGTTTTACTTTTAACTCACTTTTTATTTTGCTTTGTTTACAATAGTTCTGGAGAGTTCTCTGAAGTTTGGAGCAGGTGACACTGGTCTGTTCTTAATCTTTAGTGCTTTAGTAATGTTAAGGCTAATGACGAGGGACACAAATCCCCTGATGGAACTGAATGCATTCCAAGCTCCCCGACCCACTCAGAGCAGTAATCCCCTGCAGCTGGAACTTACTTACCACCATGCACAGCTAATACATTTTTTAAAAGCTAGTCACTAGTGACAAATGTAAACTGGACTGAACAGCGCTCATCTCCTATCCCCAATCTTCTCTCATAACCCTGAGACTTGCAATTTCAATGATGGATATGATCTGCCTTTTAAAGCTACCAAACCAAAGTTGTATAGCTCCACTCTAAGTGACTAGAATGTCTTAAAAGCGTATTCAGCTGTCAGACTTGAACAAAAACAAAAAAGGTCATTCTTTACACAAACATTTCACAACTGGGAAAACCATCTTGGTTGGCTTTATCACTACCATTCTGAACCACTATTTATTTAGATGTTACATGCAAGCCATCTGTACAACACAATTACACTATCTGCTTGATGCTATTAAGCTGCTTGCTGCTTTCTGTTGTCTTAATGAAACTCCTGCTACATGGGAATGAAATCCTAGACCAGTGTTCAGTTCTGCTGGTGGTAGTCTGATGCTAGTAAAAGAGCAGACTGAAGTTACAGCCTCATAGTAGTAATTCTGTGTACTATGGCATACTTCCATGCAGATTCCCTTGGTTAACTGACTGCAGAGAGCTACTCAAATTTACATGTGGGCAAATTATAACACAACCATTTTTTCTAGATATTCCTAGGATGTGGAGGGGAGGACTATTTCCAAATAACCATCCTCTTCTTGTGAACTTCCATACAATCCTACAACCCAACATCAATAGTATGTTCCAAAGAAAGCACTGAAATGAAGAGGGAAAGCTGAAGTCTAAATATGAAGAAAAAGATTAGATCACTTGGAGGAAAGGAAAAAAAAAAAATCCAGTGATGACATAATTATAACAAAGTATCCCTGACAGGAATGAAAGTAGAAAGGGTTTGATAGTAGTTCAATTGTTTCATATAGCCTTTTTTTTTTAAAAAAAAAGTAAGGTAGTATAGCACCTTATTTCTGTTTATTAAATTTCACAGATAACTGGCATTAATTACCATGATTTAAGTGGTATTACCAACAGGACTTGGAAATAGCTACCAAAACACTGACTACAATACCTAAATTTCATTAGATTTAATTACTGCAAAGTTGCATCTGGTGAGGGAAACATAATTGTATAACTATCCTCAGCATTCTAACTTGTGTTCAGCCTCTGCATATTACATACTTAAGTATCTAATTTAGTTCCTAAAATTCACTCCAGTTAATAACATGTAACCAGCAGAAACATAAAGAGACAGTGACAAACAGGTCTCTATGAATTAAAATCAGGTCTAATTATGTGACCTTTCTGTGTCCCTTTGAGCCCTCCTGAGGGCAGGTATTTCAAGCAGCCTTGGTGACCAGTCTCAACAGTAACCATGTAAATGGAATGTGTAAGATGGGGAAAAACCAACTCCAGTTCCAATTAAGAAAGCATTTGCTTTATAATCTAAATTTTGTTATATTTTCTTCCATCTCCTGCATGTCGCTGTCTGTCATATTTCGCCAATTTAAAACCAACCAGACAGCCTCCAAATAATTAAAAAAAGACCTTTATCTCTCTAATTTTTACTTTGAATACAGCACCGTGGGATTTCAATATAGTGCATGCAATTAGAAATGCACACACTTTTTCCTTGCATGTTGTTACACTCAGAAATTAATCCAGCACCAACACAAGGCTAAGAAACAGACTGGACTGCCAATATGCTAATGATGTGTAAATGGTGCTTTATGGCAAGAATGTCCCCAGTGCCATGGGCAGTGTTGTTTGTTAATACTGCTACTGCTCAAAAGGTTTAACAGTACCAAATATTTTTAAGGATTTTCTAAATTTATGGTAACATGTACATATTTATAACTCCTGTCATGATCTTGGATAACTTACTGTAACTCACACGTTCTCTTCAATATTACAGTATTTACTAATCAAAAATTAAACCTGGCACAAATAATAAATGTCATCATAATGGAACTGAGCTAAGACAACAATACTCTCTAAGTACAAAAGAAAAAAAAAGGCAGTTCATATCACATTAGAAAAATGAGATCAAAGTAAACTTGGATTTTTTTATTAACAAAATATAACTTAAAAATAGCATCC
>VYXD01011146.1:414034-439034 GCA_013397195.1 Hylia prasina | reverse complement strand
TCATGGTGGCACTTCCAAGATGGCTGACATGAAGACCTTCCAAAAGTTTTGTCATTGCCTCTTTTTGAATGAGATATCAGCAAATTTATGACAAAGAAACATTACCAGTCAACAGCAGTGAAAATCATAGTGGACTAGCCTTGATAAGCAAATTAGTAAGTCTTCAGCAGGGTTCCCTCTTTCCATATTTAGGCATAGTTTAACAGTATTACCCAGACAACCACAGAACTAATAATTTGGAAAGATGTATGGCAAGAAGACAAAGTTGCATCACTGCTGATCTTGCCACATGATCTTCCACATAAGGGGACCTCATTGGGAAACTACTGCAGACAGCCAAAAATGTGCCTTTCACAGGAAACTTTTTTCCTTTCAAGCAAATACAGCAAAACATTGCCAAACAGCAAGCCAAACAATGCAAAAGAACAGTCTTCTATTAGTTAACAACTATCAGAGAAAAAATACATAACTCAACTAGAATAAAAATTTTTAGTCTGTCTCATGACTTAGAATGATTAGAATCACGGTAACAAGACCTTAAGGCCCTAGATACCATGCAGCCCTAATGGGATAGACTCCCACACTCTGTAAGATAGAAAGGAACCACATCATTTTTTGTATAATCTGGAGTACTGCATACTAAGCATGGAATTGTTCTTCATTCAGCCTATATTCACTGCAACAGTTAAAATAATCTTAGTTACACCAAACAGTTATTTTGCTTATAATCACAGAATTCTTCTGCTGGGTAGGAATGGGACTATATATGCTTACACCTGGAGTGTCAATTCCACTCATTGACTGAACCAAGTCCTAAGTGAGGACATGTAAGTCGTAAGTGAACCAAGTCCTAAGTGAGGAAAACCATAACTCCACAAGTCTTGTTGCTTACACACATGCCTGGCTGCACACATATTCCAGTATCAAAATGGTTATACAACAAAGACATACACAATTTCTGGGGACAAATTTAGAGTCTCTTGGTGTGGGCAGCCAATCTGTAAATCATAAAAGTGAAAGAATGACTCAGAAGCTAAGAAAAAAATCCCCAACTCATTACACACCACCACAAAACAGTAATAGTTAATAAATCCTCAATGCTAAAGGTAAGCATAATGCAAAAGTTAAAAAAAAAAAAATCTCATATTGCCCTACTCAACTGTCATGATGCCTTACTCAGCTGTGCTGATGTAGCTGTGAAGGTGTTGGCAATGGACAGGTTGCAGGGCTGGCTCTGTGAGGAGGAGGTCAAGGGCTGCCCTGTCCAATGGACCCACTGCAGAACACAGCTGAGCCCCTCAGCCAAAATGGTGGTACCTCAGAGAAAATATTCTTAAGAGAGGGCAAAACACACTGAACAGGGAGAGTGGCAAGGAGAAAAGACTAAGAAAAAGCAGAGCAACCCCCAAGTCAGAGAAGGAGGTACAAGTGGTGCCCCAGGGGCCAGATGCTCCCTAGCATGCTGGAACAGGTGACAACACTACAGCCTGGGTAGGGCCCCAGACCAGAACAGGTGGATAATCCTTGAAGGAACTGGCCCATGGAGATGCCAGATTGGAGATGGGTTTTCCTGATGGTCTGCAGCGCATGAAAGCATTCATGCTGGAACAAGGGAAAACTGTGAGGAGGAAGGTAAGGAGAGGAGATCTGTTATGGACTGATGATAAACCTCACGGTACCCATCCTCCTGCGCTTCTTGTGGGGAGTAGGGAAGTCAGGAATGAAGAAACAATCAAGCAGCTGGGTGGAAGTTTGGCCCTTAACCAATGCTAACTCATCAAATCAACAAATGTAATAACCATCTCATGGACTGAACAAAGTGCAAGGGAAGTGCAAGGTATCATTCATTTTGCAACTGGGTTATATACTCCTTCCTAAACAATTCACAGAACCCATCGATCTCGGTTGCATTGTTCTGACTTAGTACTTCTCATACCCTGCACAGTCATTATTCACAATAATTTTTACTTTTAACAAGCAGTGGAAAAGTCTTTCTATTAGAGAAATATGATTAGTATGAATGAAAGTTTCAGAGTAACTAAGTCTGGACTTCCAGTTTCATACTGCTAATGTATTTTATGTTACACTCGAGCATGTTCTGGTAACCTCACTACCATCTTCATAACAAAACTGAGGTTTACTATGCAAAAACAATTTTTCCAAGGATTTTCACTAACCAAAAGCAGCTTTTAGATAATGTATAGAAAGTTGGGGAGAATTTTGGTTGCTTTGTAGAGACATTCTGCAGATAACCTACTTTTTTGTCCTCTTCAGTTTTGGCAAACATGCATTTACTATTAAAAGAACCAAACATAAAGATTAATTGCTTCAAAGTTTAGTTAGGACAATGAAGTAAGAAAAATTACATTTCAAATAAACATCTATTTTAATTAAGAGTTCAGAAGAAGCACTTGAGCATGCTGAGGGGCTCAGGAGCACACAGATGCTACTAAACTAAGGCTTTGTCTGGTGAAGGAAACATTTTCTTGTACAGAAACCACAGTCACAGCTAGTAAAAGTCTACATTCTTGCAACATCAATTAGACCACGTCGGAAGCTAGTTGCATCTTATAAATCCTTACCCTACTTTTTTCTATGAGATACAATTCAAAAAGCAACACTCCTCTGATTGACATCTTCCAAGAAAAGGCGGACATGTCCAGATCAGGCATTACTGAAAACAAAGATTCATAAAGCACAAGAAGACTATGTAGGTTCTAAGAAGTAACATATACATGTATGGCTTGGTAAAGTTCTAAGGACAGATATCAATCTTTGTTGGAGTTCTGGAGAGAAATTTGTATTCATATTAATGCATTGACACAAAATCTACCACAATACTCAACTTTAGAGTATTTTATACTTATTTATTTATTTTTATATTTATTTATTTATTTAGACTATTTAGTTGTTGGACTGGCTTTATTTTAATTTACTCTGACTTTAATTCTATTTTTCTGCTCAAACCAGTGAAGACATTTGCTCCTGCCTGCACCTGTTGAATTTACTATGGTTCATTTTCCACTGATATAAATATCAAGGCTTCAGGAAAGCACTTTTTCATTTAAAATAAAGCCATTAGATATTCGATGTCACTAATTTGGTTTGTTTCTGCTGCCTTTTGCTTATTGACACCTGAAGTTTTCTCGTCTCTCACAGATCATTTATCAGAGGGGATGCAGCTGGAGTTCAGGCGCTCCAAAATACTAAATATGAACAAGACATATTTTAGTCCTCTGCAGATCTTCAGAGTAAGTCTGATCTCTCATGGAACCAGATGTTTTGTTATCTCCAAATTAGGCACGGACTTCATTTTTCACAGGGGAAGGGCTTCATTTCACCATCTATCATGTTTCTGGAATCCTTACTTTCCAGTGCACACAGCACCAATCATGCTTTTGAGTATTTTCACAACTGAATTTTTACTATGGTATCACCCGCCTTACAGGCATTTTTGGGAATGGGAAAGGGGAACAAGTACTAATGGAGAGGATCAGACCCATCCTCACCTCCTGAGAAATTACTGATATGATACTGATATTCATGGAATAATACACAGAATAACCTCCCTTTGTATGATTCTGGACAAAAATATATCCTTTTAGTTTCAACAAAGCTCTTGAAAAATGAGGGTAATATAGCTGTGATACCAGAAAACCAAAAAAAAATTACATTCAGTTACTGTGTCAGAGAAGTTCTGGATAGTGGTTCTTTCAACCCTTGTAATCACACTGGGGACCTAACTCACGGCGAATACAACTCTTCATCTACATGGGATTGTTTCCTCTTGATACAGAGCAGATGAAAACCAGATGCTGGGGGTCTAGTTTGATGGGATTTTGGTTTTAGGGATTTTTGCACAACAAAAGTCATTCAAGCTTTGTTGAGCTTAAAAATGCTCTCTTCCCAAGAGGCATAATTCAATAATACACTGCATACTAGCAAAAGACAACAGCACTACCATACACATAGGTCTTTGAATCTTTCCATCCAGTTTTTTTTTATGTGCATTTGGAGAAGATATTATATGCCTTCATACTTATATGAGGTAAACACACAATGACTAGTAAGATGTCAGAATGTTTCAATGTTTCTCTACTTTTTTTTTTTTGCATGTGTTATAAAGCATTTAAAAAACTAATAAACTTGCTTTAAAAATTGCATTGAGGGAAGTAAAATGTAAAGGACTAGAAGTTAAAATGTTTCAGAACAGATGCTGACACATAGAAGTTTCCTCTTCATATTAAAATATGTTCAGAAACTTAAAACTGAGACATGGATAACATGGAGAAACCAGCAGCAAACTGAGTAACTTCTAGTAAAACAATCTATATATTTGTTTGTGCCATATTCATAAGACCAGTGCTGCAAGAGCTCCTTTGGTTCTTCTAGGCTCTTAACAGGAGAACTAAGACACAATTCCAAAGTCAATCCCAGTTCTTCTACCTGAATCCATTTTGACATTCCATGTTTATCTCAAAATCAAACCATATTTCTGCAAATTAAACTGAATTCTCCTTTCCCTAAAGGACCTTGCCTTATTCTCCCCTAAGAAGAGGCACTGTATGAGAAATAACAATTACTTCACATCTTGCTAATTATCTTTGAAGAAGCAAAAATAAGTGAAAAATTTTCTTTATTGCAATAACGGATATTATCAACTCTTTGGATTTATAATTTAAATATTTGAATAATCTAACAGTGATAATGGTCTGCCACATGAGCAGTGACAAAATACTTCCGGTATTCATGTTCAACTACATGTTAGAAACAACACCAACCACAGTCCAAGATTTCTTCTCTTGCCACATGTTACTTTAAATGGAAGAAAAGCAGGTTTTTTTCCCCAGCATCATACTTCTACTTGTTTTAGAGAGTTTGATAGCTTTGCGTTCCTGTCAACTACCAGTTAATTTACTGATAGAAAGGGTTTTGTTATTGTCAAATGATATTTACTCCACCATTACTGCTACTAGATGTTTCATTTTTCCATTCTGATTTTCTATATAGAAACTTTGAAATACATTAATTGTCAGGAGCTGTAAACCTCTCCCAGATTCTTGGGCAAGCAGGAATCGCTTTCAGGCACGGGTCACTTATTTTTAGGAAATCTGGAACCTGCACCTTGAATTTCAGTCCTTGTGGCATGACAGGCCTCTCAAACACTGAATGAATGGAAGCAATGTAGAATGTATCTGCACCTTCAGACCAATAGCTCCATGGCCCTCCGTAACCACTACTGCTTGCAGTGTTGTCTTCATTGACAAGATTTCTGTGACCAGAAGTGAAAACGCTCATGTCAGTTCCTTACTGCTAGTGCTCTGGAAACCTTGAGATAGAGATTTTAGAGGAAAGACAGACTTAAAAATCAGAAGTTTAGGGAGAAGACCATAAATACCTTGCCTGCCTGAAAGAAAGCTAGAACAAGCACACCCAAAGTGACCCAAAGACAGGGACAAAACTGTCTTCTTCCTTTACAGCAACCAAATGGAAAGAGGGCATACCAATTAAAAGAATGAATGACAGATACAGAAGATGGATTCCCTGGGCTGGGATATAGAAAAACCCAGTCTCCTTTATTCCTCACGGGCTGGGTAAGATGTACTTGTTTCTCAGACAACTCTACCTCCAGTTTTCACATCACTGGAATAGCTGGCTTAATTTTCAAAATTAAGTGTTTCAAATACACATGTGAGTGGAGAGTTGTAAAAACAGAAAAGAAAGATAGTAAAATTATTTTAAGTTCAAATAAGATAAATATTTTTAAAAAAAAAAACACCAAAATGATGCTTTTTTATACTGGCAAATAATCCTTTTTTTCTGCAGAAATTAGGACACTAAATTTTTGCATATATTTGAAAAAGAAAACTGAAGTTTAAAAATCACTGAAAGATCTTACGTGCAGTGCACTAATCTTTCTTAGCAAGCAATATTAACTCAGTTGTGACACATATAAAACTGGAATGCGGGACAGCATTATACTTTCCCTGGTCAGACTGACCCAGTCTTTTCCTTCCCTGAGCCCTTCTAAAAAATGCCAGCTCTGGAGAGGTAAGTGGAAGATAAAACTGTCTGACAAGATACTGGAAATGTTTAAAAGCACACCAAACATTTTATTGTCAAAAACATTCAAAAGAAGTGATTTAATTCACATTCATTTTAAAGATGCCACCAAGTAACAACCTTATTTGACAAAATCATGCTGCTCTCTTGCCACAGAACTAATAGATGGAATGTTATGTAACCAGTAAATTATCTAAGAAACCTTTAACTGGAAAAAAACCCCCAAACTCAGATTTCACATAATGAGAGACAACCAATCATTTCCTTATCAAAAAAAAAAAAAAAAGTTTCCCTGTAAAGCAATCATCATTATAATAAATATACCCACTATTTTTAGATATAATGTAAAAAAATTAAATATGCATTTTGGAGAAATGTACAAACTAGTACTGTAGTTTTAGTAAAACAATGATACATACTCTATTAAAGTAACAGTTTTTAATGCATAACAGCAAGATGCCATGGACCTCCCATAAAAATGAAGTCTCATAATTTAACAAAGACCAAAACCAGAACACAGCCTGTCAATACTGTAATCTATTGTTAGCATTAAATGCTTAGTTGTAAGACTTTAATTACAAGTACATGTGAAGCTCTGAGACTTAAGACTGGCAAAGTCTTTATTCAGCAGGCATAGACAAGGAGAACATATTTTATACATGTGTAAAAACCATTGTTTGTTAGCCTAGCTCTAAGCATGCTAAAAACCTCTCCACATCACACAAGACTGCTTCTTTCCTTCTCCATGTTCCTAGGAAATTTATAGATACAAAAAGACATATATGTATACCTACACACAAAACACAAGTGAAGGACGCTGCAAAGGAGAAGAGGGAAGAAATGTTGCTTTTCGCTCTAACTTCCATGCTTTCTTACTGATAAAAATGAAAGTCTCTAGCTCCTTTTCTTTTTTCTTTTTCTTTAAATAAAGAACTGAAAACAGCATTGCAGGCCAACAGAACTTAGCCAAGCACTATGTACAGACACATTTTCTGGGAGTTCAGAACCACCAAACAAAATCTGCAGAAAGCATGGCAACATAGGCCTTCATCTGAAGTGGAGATAGACACTTCAGAATACTGTGATTAAAAGAAGTAGGTTATAATTACTACACATGCAGAGGTACAGTTCAAAAACACCTTCTCCCCAGCTTTAAAACAAACACACACAGACGTCAAGAAACAACCATGAGATGATGCACTTAAAATAGTATTATCTGTTTACAAATTCAAGTTGCTGCTTGGTGGAAACTTGATTTCTGCAACATGTCCCCAAGATACAATCTAATACTAAAACTTATCCTGCGGTAGGTCTACTTTTCAATTACTAGAAGTAAGCATACAAGGTATATAATTAGTTATGACACTGGGACAGGCATACATGTTTCAACACAGACAGAGCTCTGAACAAAGTTTTTGGCAGTATATGACAGAAGACTTAAATTGAAAGCTCAAAGGCAGGGTACAGTGCACTATAGAAAAAAAAAAAAATAAACCACCCTGTAACTTAAAAAGTTCTCACACCAAATGATTTTTTAAAGGTATGAGCATATTCAGCTGAAACACCCTTCATAAGCTGGAGAGAAAAAAAATATTGCCCTGAAGCACCAAAATGGGCTATATTACAAATTAAGAAAAAGAAACTCAATCCTTTGAATGGTTTCTTTTC
Organism: Hylia prasina; assembly: GCA_013397195.1. NCBI lineage: Eukaryota > Metazoa > Chordata > Aves > Passeriformes > Sylviidae > Hylia > Hylia prasina. The sequence goes on along the minus strand of VYXD01011146.1, from coordinate 431,303 downwards.
TTTCAGTGAAAGGGTGTAATTCTTCCCGAAAGACTACATTATGACAAAACATTTATATAAATCAAAGAAGATTTCTTTAATGACTATGGGCATGGGATCTTAAATCTGGGATGAAACACCAAATTCTATCAATTCTAAAATAAATTAGGCAAGGATTATACAAGTAGTACTTATCTTGGCATTAGAAAAGAAAAAAAAAAAAGAAAGAAAAGAGAAAAGAACATTACTGTCAAAGACGTATCATCAACATGCTTTCAAGCAGCAGTCCCTGGAAGGGCCTTTAGCACAAACTTCAGAGTAAGTGAGCTCTGAGAAGTTCAAATAGGTATCTAGTTTCTAAATGTTTTCATTTAAGCAACCAACAAGACACCAAATGAGATATAATGTCAATGTCTATATGGATTAACCTTACGGATGTCTTGTTTGATTCTACAGAAAGAATTAGACTTCTGCTAGTTTAAATAAGCTTCCTCAGATGTTTGAAAGGGTCTTCTTGCTCTGCCATGTTCCATACAAACAAGTACTTTAAAGGTCATTTTTTGAACAGGACGCCCACAATTACAGTTTTTGTAACAGGAAACAAAGTCCATAAATTTGTGATGCAGATATCTTGGAAAGTAAACCTTAAGCTAAAACAATCATAATTGACAGGCCTTTCCAAACGGAAATAGAGCTAATATTTGCATATGACACAGTAGTAATTTTTTAGTGTTTTCCTATGTTTAGAAAATAGCTTACATATTCTCAATACACAAACAAACCAGAGATTCAATTTTGGTAATTATCTTAAAGAATGTAAGAGCATAACATCTTTAATTTCACACCCTTAGACGAACTTCAAGGAAAAAATACACTGCCTTTCTAAAATTAATGTAGTAATACTACCTCCATCCTCTTAGATTAACTTTACTTAGAGAGCTGATGCAGCATTGTTGGCAGAAATATTTCTTTTGTCAGCATATACCATGTCCTATCTAAACAAAATCTGACAATAACTCTCTTTTCCCTGCTTCAGATACTTAACAAAACCTGGCCCTTGCTGAATACTTGGAAACGGTGTGCCTGTGATGTCACACACTATGTTCATATGAGGAAAGAAATAATTTTTTCAAATACGTGAAAAGCATACAGTATCAGTTGCCTATTCCTTCCAAAGCTGAAAGACTTAAATGTTTGTTTGTTGACTACAACTGTGGTAATAGGGCTAATCCAGCACTTAGTATTAAACCATGCAAGTCTTCCTCTAAAACTAGTTAAAACTAGTACTTTCATATCATCCCAGAAACAGTTTACTTAACAACCTGCATAGCAGCTATGTGGGCTACATTCAGCACTAGTTCAGTTCATGAATAGAACAAGAAGGAAAATAACCTAATTTTGGGGAAACAAGAAACAAAGTTTGCAGCATATGAGTACACTGAAAAATATAAACTTTCGTTAGCCTTCTCTAAATTATGTCTGCCTCAGCAACTAGATCTTTACTTCTCAGTCTTACCAACAAAACAAGTTTCTGAAAACTAGCTTCATCTCAAGAGAAAGAAAGACTTTATCTTGCATACTTTGTGGGCATTGATCCTGCATTCAAAAGGCACTGATGCATTTCAAGTGCTATAAGTAATAGCATAATGCTAGTATGAATAGCAAAGATACTAAAATTCAGTGCACTCCAGAGCTACAGTGCACCTCAGAAAAACACATAATAACATCAGCATTGCACTAATAAACCAGACCAAATGTTTGCTAAGAAAGGTTGGACCAGTTGGTTGGATCTGTGAAAGGTTGGATCTGTGAAAGGTTGGATCCTTGTGAAAGGTTCCTTACAACCCAGTATTCTGTGACTATGAAGTTCATTCATAGATTTTGCTCTATTTAAGAGAATTTTTTCAAATATTATAGTATACTACAGAATTACATTCTTATCCACATTTTCTTTCTTCACAATTAACATATAAATACATGCTACAGATAATAATATTATGTAGACCATACATTTAATGATATGTATTCACCTGAGGGGTTTTCAACTCTGCAACTATCAGTTACAATAAAATTGCTCCCGTATTTCAGTTCTTACAAGTTGCCACACTAGAAGGACTATTGGACTTCTGTTCCAAACAATGTTTTTTCCTCAGTTTTATGATGTTTTGAATAATTAGCATGATGACTCAGACGCTATTCATGGATTGCCTGTCTTTAGCATGATATTAAAAAAGCCTCTTGAAAATATACCATGACCCCTTCAGAACACAGTGCTAATACCATGGCCCTACTGTTTTCCAACTTTCATAATTATGATGGGACACTAAACTCATGAAAGCCAAAGGCAAAACTCCCATGAACTATTAGGAAACAATTACACAAAGAAAAAACCATCAGGCGATCAGGATACACTTAGGGTGTATGAGTTAGCTTGCAGCACACATGACACAGACTTACCAGCACTGAAAGTGAGGTAAACAACCTATAATCAGGATAGTACAAATCAGTGAACAAGCTTTCACTTCCTCCTGAAGGTTAGCTTGTAGCAGCAGTCTTCCCTAGGTAAGTTCACAAGAACCAGGAACTTAGAAGGGCAAAAGTCTTTTTCAAGCCAATGTGAGATGCGGTATTGACTGCCTTGTGAAGTTCTATCAGTTCACTGTAAATAAACTCCAGATGAAGTTTGTTCCCTCCTAACTGTCAAAATACATGCCATGTTTCTTAATAAGTAAGGTCCTAGAATGATACCTGGCTTAGGTCTACAATTCAAGTTTGTAATATATATTCTTGAAATTTTGGGATGAAATTTCAATAAGCTAGATAAGAAAGATTTTTAGGTACTGAAGGCCAACAATGAGTACAGCACAAACCATCCAACAAAACACTCAGTACTTCCACTGAAATTATCAAATACCTCAAAGACACCTACTTCTACCTTGCCTGAAATCAAGTTCAATAACACCTGTGTCCATCTGCATACCTATCCCTGTGACAGGCAATAGTGCAATTACATGAATGGTAGTAAAAGAAGTTATCTGTTAAGTAGCATGGCTTAATTTCAGCTGAGCTTCCATTACCCTTCACACCACTTATTAACCTGTATGTTTTTTCCTACTGTGGCACTGCATCTTGTCAACACCTGATATTTTCCATTATTTTATGTGCAGCCTCAGTTACAAATACTTATCTATCCCAAGACTATCTTACTAGGAACAGAAAGTTCCTAAAATTTTCAGTCCTGAAGCTTTTTCACAGAAAATACAGAGGTAATTTCTATAACATAACAAAAGCTAACCAAACACACAGCATATTGTTCCCATGACAATGTAAGCACAGTGTATTTCAATCTACATTTATAACAGCAATAGAACCCAAGAGTCAAGGTCCTCTTTTGCAAGCCAGTGTACCAAGACGAGTTTTGGTTATTCCTCTTTTAAAATGTATTACAAAAGTCATAATGTTATCCTTTTTATGAAATACTGCAATCATTAATGGAAGTCATCAGATTTCTTAAAGGAGAGGAGATCCTGAAATTAGGCAAAAATCTACAAGGATTCTTCTACAAATCCCATTCAATGCTGTTTTCAAGACAAAATATCCACGAGAGCTGGCCCTTCACAGAATTAGAGAGATATCAGACACTTGGTTATTAGCAGGTCTCATTATCATTACTATAATATGATAATGATATATATACTATATGATATACCATATTATGTAATATAATACTATAAGACACAGGATCACAATATTGGCTTTGGTTTAAGTAATGACTTTGGAAACATATTCGAATCACAGAATAAGATAACTCAAAGGAAACTCAGTGCATTGTATGAGAATGATGAGAAAGAAGATTTTTAATATACAGAACAGATAAGAAAGCTGGAAAATAATGAAAATAAAATAAGAAATGTAGAACTCCAAACAGAAATAAACGTTTGCTAAAATGTAGTCCTAAGATTAAAGGGATATTCCTCTTTCAACAGTGCAGTCATTTTCACAGATAATTTTTAGAATTTATGTATATTACTTTTACTCAAGAACCAGAACTACTCAAAAAGCTTTCCTGGTAGTAAAAATTCCAGTCCAGAAAAAACATTATGCATTTTTATATATTCATATGTATGTATATCTGAATCAAATCACAAAATTAATAGGTAAGGGACCACCAAAGGGGTCATCTGCTCTAACCTGTCTGGTCAAGCATGGTCATCTCAGAGCACACGTCACAGAATTGCATCCCAAGGGTTCTGGAATATCTCCAACTGGGAGACTCCATAACACTGATAGGCAATCTGTGCCAGTGCTCAGTAAAGAATTCCTTTCTCATGTTCAGGTGGAACTTCCTGTGCATTAGTTTCTCCCTATTGCCCCTCATCCTATTCCTTGGCAACACCGAGCAGAGTCTGGATCCATAATTTTGACACCCTCCCTTCAGACACTTGTATGGCTAAACAGGCCCAACTCTCTCAGCCTTTTCTGATAAACAGATGGTCTAGCCCCTTAATCACCTTTGTCACCCTCTGATGGACCAACTCCAGCAGCTCCACATCCCTCTTGCACTGATGATCCCAGAAATGGATGCAGAGCCCCAAATGTGCCTTCTGTGGCTGAGTCCAGGGGGAATATCTGAATGCATGTAGGTAGTATGTAGGTACTGTGTGCATACAATGTACATGAGTATAGGTATGTATTTTTGTGTATATTTATATGTTAATGAGTTTATAAGGAAACACTGTGTATGCATTTACCATAATGTATTGTATAGATACATATATACACACACACAAAGAGGAAAGTTGCAGCAGAATTTCTGAAAGCTTTTCCTGCCACTTCATCTGCAGCTCATCTTTCTATACTGGCCACTGGTCAGTTTCTAACAAAGTATTAAATTGCTTTTTGAAATAAATCTGCCTTAAATTTAAACATCAAATCAAAATCATTTGTGCAACATGTAAAACAAGGAAACATACATATTTAGTACTACCAAGGGCCCTCTGTCAATGAGTTTAGCCGCACTGGAACACACTTGGAGTCTTAAGGAGATGAGACAGGAAGGCAGTAACAACCAACAGGAAGACACTAGGGAAGTATCTCAAAGAAATTTAGGGATGCTCCTCTAAGAAGGTTACTTGGCCAGCAATCCAGCTCAAGTACCTCTACACCAATGCATCCAGTATCGGCAGCAAACAAGAAGAGCTGGAAGCCACCATGCTGCTAGAAAGTTATGACCAAGAAGCCATACCTGAAATTTGGTGGGATGAATCCCATTACTGGACCCTCTGGCAAACTGCCCTCAGGGACAAGGAAGCAGAACAGAGCTGGCAGATCTTTCATGAAGTCTTCTATAGAGCATATGACTTAGCGATCCCCAGGAACAAGAATTCAGGCAAAGAAGGCAAGAGATAGTATGGCAGAATAGGGAACTCTTGGTCAAACTCAAGGGTAGGAAGGAAATCCAGTGGCAGTGAAGCAGGGACAGATCTTCTTCCTGGGAAAAGCATCTGGGTGCTTCCCAGTTAGGCAGAGATGGGATGAAGAAGACCAAGGTGAAAGCACAGTTCACCTTGGCACAGCACCTAAGGAATCACAAAGGCTTCTACAGATATGTTAACCTGTAGGTATAGGAAGGTCAGAGAAGGTATATCCATTCTGGGTATACAAACAAGCTGGAAAACTGGTAGCAGTGGATGAGGTGAAGGCTGAGGTATTCAACAACTTTCTTTTTGCCTCAGTCTTCACTGGCAACCTCTCTTCTTGCACTTCTTGAGTGGATGGATCTCACAACGGAGACTACGGGAGCAAACTGCTTCCCACTGTTAGAGAAGATCAGGTTTGTGACCACCTGAGGAACATAATCATGCATAATTCTATGGGACCTAATGAGATGCATCCCACAGTCATAAGGAAATTAATTGACTGATGTAGTTGCTAAGCCACTCTTCGTGATATTTCAAAAGTCATAGCAGTCCATGTCAGGTGACTGGAAAGGAGGAATTATTGAATCGATGTTTAAGAGGCCAGAAAGAAGGACCCTGGCGATGCCTGACCTGTCATCTTCCCTCTCAGCCTGGGAAGATCATGGAACAGATACTTCCCAGAAGCTCTGAAAAAAGGCACATGGAGGTCAGGGAGGTGATTCAAGACAACCTGCATTACTCCATCAAGGGAAAATCTTGCCTGACCACCCCCATGGCCTTCTACGATTAGTCACTATATCAGTGGACAAGGGAAGAGCTGTGGATGTCATTTATCTGGACTTCACATAAGGCCTCTGACACTATTTTCCACAATATCTTTTTCCCTAAATTGAAGTGATACGGATTTGGATGGACTGTTTGGTGGATAAGGTGCATAAGGCAGACAATGGTATTCAGAGGGTAGTGGTCAATGGCTCAGCATCCCAATGGACACCAGTGACAAGTGGTGTCCCTCAAGAGACTGTGCTGTGATCAGTGTCATTTAATGTCTTCAGTCATTAAATCAATTACTTCAATGAATGGCACACACTTGTGAATCCAGTTCATGTTTGAAGATGACACCAAGCTGAGTGGTGTGATTGATACACCTGAAGGCCAAGGTGCCATCCAGAGGGTCCTGGAGTGGGGCCACAGCAACGTCATGAGGTTCAACAAGGCCAAGAGCAAAGTCCTGCACCTGAGTCAGGGTAAGCCCTGGTACCAACACAGGCTGGGGAATTAAGGAAAGAGAGCAGCCTTGAGGAGAGTGACTTGGGGTGCTTACATATGATTAAAAGCTGAATATGAACTGGCAATGTGTGCTTGCATTCCAAGAAACCAACTGTATCCTGGGCTGCATCCAGAGCACCATGGGCAGTAGGGCCAGGGAGGGGATTCTGCCCCTCTGCTCTGCTCTGCTGAGACCCCACCTGCAGTGCTGCATTCAGCTCTGGGGTCCCAGCACAGGAAGGACATGGATCTGTTGCAGCATGTCCAGAGGAGGGCCAACAAGTTCATTACAGGGACAGAGCATCTCTCCTATGAGGAAAGGCTGATAGAATTAGGATAGTTCTGCCTGGGGTGAAGGCTTTGGGGTGACCCACTTGTGGCCTTCCACTACATGAAGGGAACCTACAACAAAGATTAAGAGAGACTTTTCACATCAAAATGTTACAAGAATGGCTTCTAACTGAAAGGGGATAGGTTTAGAATAGGTATTAAGGATAAATTCTTTACTGTGAGAGTGGTGAGGCACTGGAACAGCTTGTCCAGGCAATTAGTGGATGTCCGACCCCTGAAAGTGTTCAAGGCCAGGTTGGATGGGGGTTTGAGAAAATTGGTCTAGTGAAAGGTGTGTCCCTGCCCATGGTGGGAGGGGTTAGAACTAGACAATCTTCAGGGTCTCTTCCAACCCAAACTTTCTATGAGCTAAACTTTTTGTTATGAGCTAAATTTGTGTTCCTTTATTATAAAACTTATCACAACAAGAACAAAAACAATCCTAAAAACTGATGGAATAAAACTGAAGTCTAAAGGTAAATAGTTTTATCCCTCACATCCTTGAGGCTTAACTCTATAAAGGTAAGGACAAGAGTAGCTCTCTTGACTCCTCCACTCAGAGAGTTTCTCTCTTGCAACTGTCTGACCTGCTGTATTAGATTCTTTGCGAGTGTGGCAACTGCTACATGAGATTTTTTTTTTTGACCCTCCATGTTTGACAATGGGAAGACAGTAACTGCCTTTATGTTCCACAGGTTTACCTAACAGACTCACAAACCCTCTGTAGAGCCCAGAGGCTTCCAAATACTGCAAGGAACTCACAAATTATACAAAATTCATCCCACCATATTTCCCACACCTGGGAATAATTTAGCAGAGAAAGGACCATGAAATTCCACATACAAGTAACATGAGAGAACAGGAAAGTTGTGCACAGTTGGAAAGAGTCAAGTCTCTTGTCCTGCTGCTAGGGTGACTAGAGATAGAAGCCTGTCAGGTTCTTCCAGCATTATACTATCAGTCTCACTCACCTCTTTCCCTGCTGTCACCAGCATCACAGAGCCTATTATTCACCTCTTATTTTACAAAGACTACTTACTACTCGAGTATTCACAAAGGTTGTCCATCAATCTACACGAGACAGTGAATAGTTTCTTCCCATTTTCTGATTCCCAAGCCAAACCACAAAGAACCAGTAGATCACCCCCATCCCTGCTACTGTCATACTGACCCCACCACTGCAAAAGTGTCTGCTCAGGAATTGAAGAAATTCTTGCTCATGAAGAATCATCTGGTATCACAAATCCTTTAAATATACCAGCTAACAAATAAAATAAAAACTGATACACAAACTGATACATGAACTAGTTCAAGTTACATGTAGATAAGAGGAAACAGAGAAGATTGTAACTTACATTCCAATGGCAAAAGTTAAAAAATAAGCATAGTTTAAGTAAAGGAATAGAAACCTTTAAATCACACATCACTTATCTGCCATTGCTTCCTATTCTTATTTCACTTTCTTTCTGTCTTACCATGGGAATTACATTAGCTTAAGACTTACATTCACTTAGAAGCTTTTAGTTCCATAACGTACATGATTTTACACGTTGCTTTTTAATACTTCCACCAAAGTGAGAGGAAAATCTTAATGCCAGTTTGTGTACTGAAAAACATAAATTACGCAGCCTCTCCACATTGTTTATATAATCACTGAACCAACTGGCTCGTAGCATCATTTATTTTGATCCGGCATATTTCATGGGATATCAGAAACAAGGTATCTTCAAAAGCTGGCTCAAAATACAGCTGCTAACTGAAATACAGTCATAGCCTAGCACAAAAGTTGAAAGTCTGCACTTTCATTTATGTAGTATTTGCTAATTTTTTTTCTAATTCTTATCATCTCTATCAGAACAGCAAAACATTTTCCAAAATGCTCTCTAGGATTCTGTACAGAATCTCATGCTGGAGGGCTAAGTATCATCAGTAGACTTTTAGAAGTCTACAATTTGCAGCAGAACAGTGTAAAAAATCTGCTCAACTGCTCAACCTCAATCTGTATTGTAGACTATACATTACTGTCCATAATATATAATAATCTTTCAAACATACAGAAGGGGTATATGCCCATTTGATTAGTATTAGGAATATACCTGCAACTGCACAGTGAGATGAATAACAAAAGCCTTCTTTAATAAAATTGGCACACTGCCACACAACAAGTCAACGGTGTTAGGCCAGTAAGAGTCTATCAAAACAACTACAAAAGTAATTACTTAGCAATGAAATTTTAAATGTCTTAACAATAAAGGGCAAAAAAGCACTTTCAGGAAAATATTTCCCTTAGTTCAAAAATGCCACTAATCAGGGGTTCCAAATTAATTTACCTTAAATTTATTATACCTGAATTCAATTTCAAAGTAGTTTTATTGCAAAAAAGTCACCAGGCTAGTTACAGTAAAGAGAAGTGGTTCATCATGCTGAGCACATCTTTCTAAATGTCAAATGCTACATTTCAACAGGAAAATTTATTTGATTCCTAACTGGCCCTTTCATCTTTGATTTGGAAACCATGTAGTAAGTTTTAGACTCATCAAAGCTAAAATCAGTCTGGTAATGAAAGGATGTTTTAAACTAAGGGCCCTTTTATATTTGTTCCAAATCATATCTGAAGATTTTTTTTTCATTTAAACATTTGTCTAAATCAAATCACAAAATAAAAATTTCTTCTAATCTCAGGAAAGTGGAATTAAATATCAGCATTACAAATGTTTCGAGTGTTCAAACAAGAAAAATAAAAAGACTACTTTTGCTGAATCTTCTCTTAAACGGATTTTTGTCTGGATGCACTTGTTCCTACAATCAACTATTATACTGCTGGTCACTTTGTTCTGTATTAAAGCAAAAGGTGCAGTCAGGCTTTACTTCTTTAATATCAAAAATAAAAAGAATGAAAAAGTACAGAATTCCTATTAATAAACTATGACCTCTCATACTTTCAGATGATGTTAATCTAAAATGTTTATCTGAAATAAGGAAGTTTTTAAAAATTTTCCTGTACCCCACTACATTTATAATCTTCAAAATCCTCTTGGCATGCTATGAAAAGTACAAAGAAGGTGACTAGACTTTATTCAATAGATTCATAAAACTTTAACTCCACCGGTTTCAGTGGCTTTAGTGGCACTTCCAACCTTGCTGTGAACAGGAGCAATATGAGACCCTGACGTTCTACGTAGAACAAAGAAGAATTATTAAAATTATGATTGTATATAAATTCATAGGTTTGTTTTGGTCAAAATCTCCTTACAAAAGTCATAGGAAGTTATACATCACATTGTTATAATGCTACTGATAAAAATGTAACTAAAATGCATTCTAAAAGGTCAAATACACGGAAGTGAGGAATAAGCATGTAATTTTTGCTATTATATAAACTGATAGCTGACAGTTCGGTTAGATTAGGTTAACAGGATAAGATGGGCTTCAAGAAACTTTGGAATGAAAATGTACGTGAATATTGCACTGGATTAAATGGAGGGCATGCCTCAGTAGAATGAGGAAGTTGTGTCACAACTATTAATTTTGGTTCTTTGGGTAGCAAATGTAGAATAAACTACTTAGATGCACCTAGATATTCTCAGCCAAATTTATGCCTCAGAAAAGACCATTACAATGCTGTTACAAAGTCAAGATTGAACTTTTGAGCTTTACTAAGAGGAATATTTCAAAATGTATTGCAATTAGTATTTGCAATTTTTTTTCCCAAGCAATTTGAAAGATTTGCAGGTTTTGATCCAAAACCAAGTAAACAGAAACAATAGTCATAAAGTCCGTTACTGAGGAAAATTTAAAGTACAATTTAGGCTGGCAGCTTAAAAGTGAAAAGCAACACATTTCTAAGTCATGCAAAATACTTTTTTCTTTGTAAATGGCACTTAAATGAAACTAACATGATTGACAAGTACCTTGCAAGCAAGCCTTGGCAACAGTTAGTGCAAATCCATCTCTTTACTGTTTTAAGAGAAATTCCTTCACAACTGTTTGTCTTTGCAATAACTCCTACAAAGCTCATTAGTGCCAGCCTTGGTTTATCCCCCATGTTGTGCATTTATCTCTGGGATGCATTATCAACATGTGGCACATGTCCTTGACATGCACAGAAGAGTTGCACCCCAGGATAGCAGCATGCATGACAATAGTGTTGACTCTTACTCCTTTATGGTTGCTGGGATGTAACCGAGAAATCTAATAACTGTGACAGTAGGCCTTTAGGTTTCTCCTTGCCTTTCCAGACAGTGAAGCTGCACAGACACTAATGAAAGGTTAAATGAATAGGAATAGCTGACAAGAGGTACAATAAAGAAGGGACTTGGTAATCCACAGACACTGAGCAGAGATCCTTGGCTCAAGCCGAGAAAGGACAGCACATCGTCGAGTCACAATATTTAAAACAGCTTGCTATACACAGAGGCTTTTGTGTCTGGGTACATGTCTGGCTCTGGAAGAAAAAAAAAAGATACTTGAAAGAAATTTCAGCATGGGGCGCTTCGGCAAATGTCAGGTCACAAAAAGGGAAAAACGTTTTTTGTTTGCTGTTACATCTTTGTATTCAACAGTAAAGAGCATTGACTAAGAACACAAACCAGAAGTTCCAAAATAATACATATTTGACAAATATAATAAAGTTGCAACACTAATTCAGTGTGATTCCAGCTGACAGCATGATGGGTGTTGTACATACACCCAGCTTCATTTACAGCTGATAGCAGTTAATAATATGCTTTGCATACCCTCTAAAACTTCCCATAGCTGAAGATTTTCTAACAGGCCTAGCTTCTACAGTTTTATATGCAGCAGAATGGTAGACCTAACCAATTGCAGTGCTCTGCAAAAACATAGCTAAACTTCCAGACAGTGCACCAGACCATGGTGACTTAAAAACTTTTCAGTGGTTAGCTTATGGCATTTTGATTTCACTTGGCTTGTGACTTACAAATCAGCATTATGATCATTCTGGTTTTCATAATGAAAAAATAATTGCAATGCCCAGGGTGGTTTTAAAACTTCTCTTTTTTTATAGTTTTTCTACAAAAATGTGATTTACGTACATATTAGGACATTAAAAAAAATTTAAAGAAACAGAAAGAACTCCCTGAAGTAACAAACCAGAAGCAAATCTGATCGTTACTTGAATTTGTGTGAGTTCTTTTTACAGAAAATATTTCAAGAGAGAAGTATGGAAATAGATGCTGCAGATGAAAAGAATTCTCTCTCAAAATCTTTGATTTACCTGGAATTTAAAAAAAAAAAAAGTATTTACATATCTATCTGGACTATAAAATATACATATTTATAATATGTGGTGAGAGTATTATGGGAAGATTTTAAATGAGAAAACCTCTTTGAACAACCACATTAAATTACAGCAGAACTCCTGAGTGTACTAAGATTCTAATAATCAACAAATAAAGGGTTTTACTGGCACAGCACATAATGAGAGCTACTGTGTGAGAGATAAAGGAGACAAATCTGGTGCTTTATCTTACTGGATTATATAATTTACTGAAAAGGTAAATAAGTTTGTCCAAAGTAGTATTTATAAAAGCTGCCTTATAAATACTAAGCAGCAATTATGATCAATGCATTTTTAGAAAAAAATATGTCAGAATTTAGGTGGGATGAAACTGACACAGAATACAAGGTTTAAACAGATGCTTTTTATTAAGCCATGTTAAATGCTATTCTTCTAAATTAAGTACAAATTCCTGGCTAGATTAGGAAGTGGTACACATTTCCAAAATGACAGATATACTCTATTTGTTTTGTATTTTATGAGGAACTTTTGTATTTCCAGACATGTACATTTTTTTCCTAACACACATTAATAGTAGTCATTAAATCAAATTAAATCACTAAATAAAAAGTTCTGTGCAAACCTGCAGACTGAGAGTCAGGACTCTCATTAAACAACATTCAGCGATGAAAAGACTTCACATTCTAGTGACAGTGTCCAAAGTGCAAAAGGGAAAGGGACACTGCCAGAAACGCCCATCTCTGAGACGAAAGAAAAATAAATTTGTTTTTTGTACAAAATCCAATGTTTTGCTTGGACTTGTTTTAATCTAATTGCTTTGCTGTTGGTCATTTCTTCTTTGTTTGAAACTCACAAGATCTGTAGTCAGCCACAAATCCTACTGACATACACAGATACAAAACGCAGAATAAAGCCCCCTCAAAGTCAAATTTCTAATCTTTGGCTCTGAAAAAAAGGTAGGAATCAGCCTTCCCTTATTCAGAATATTTTTCCCCTTTTTCTTACCTATGGCATATCTAACAAAATCCGGAAGCTCCCTCTAGCTCTCCAGAGGAGCTTAACTGGCCAATGATCCTTTACAGTTCCTTTCCATTTTCAAAAGCAATACTGAGAGAGAGAGTGAGAGCAGTATTTCCCTTACATAATACATGTTCTTGCTTCCATTCAGCAGTGTTTTTAATTCTACAACTTGAAAGGACGTGGATTACATGTGAGAACATCTGCTATGAAATACAGAAAGTTAAATAGTGCTTACTCTTGTGCATACTAAAGACCCTCTCAATCATTTCCAACTTACACACTTTACCAAATTCTGGTTTGAAATCCTACACTGTTTGACAACCTAGCCATGTATGTACTGAAACACACACACACACAAACACATCTCCATTCCACCTTCCAATTACCAAGTGCAAAATCATGTAAAGAAACCTGACAGATAATACTCTAGCCCCTTTTGATCCCAGATTTTAAGTACAGAATGTCAGTTAAAATCACTTTGTTGGCATATGCTGGTTTTCCAGAAAACCAGTAATGCCAGTGGTAATTTGCTGGCTATATTTTCACCTATCATAATGTTTACACATACCATTTGTAATGGCTTTTATTGTTTAATCTCCACTGCATTTCAGTATTGGATACTACAGAATTACAGTTATTTAGCAGGCTATAAATAATGTAGTTGGCATTTGCAATTGATATTTAAAATGTCTTACAACTGTAAAACCCTCATTACAGACCAGCAAATCATTTCTAACAAGCAAGTTCAACTGACAAACACCTAAGTAAACCTGCAGTCTATGCTGCAAGCATGTTTGTCTTATTTAAATGATACACATTTAATGCAGTGTACAATTTAATGCCATTGGTAGAAACTTTATTAAATGAGAAAGCAAAGTTCCAAAGCAATACAGTCATTTTGAAGTTTTTGAAAATAAAACTGTAGTATTAAAAATAAAAGGAATTCTCAGTAACAACAGAAAGAATAGCTTACTTTCCCCTCCCCCCTCTATGAGCCAGTGTCCAATTTCGTCTTTTCTGAACAGCTGTATTATCCAACTTAAGTTGCTCTGCTAATTTCAGTCCCACAAGGACTAACTTGGAAGGCAAAAAAGTACTAGAAAAGATCAATTTGCTGGGAAAGATCAAATGAGAAAACTGTGGGGACAGCACCAGGTCATAGTATGAAGAACTAAGCAGACCTGTTCTTCATTAACTTAAGCTCTCTTGGGATGTCACACACTACCTGTCCACAGGCTTATTGAACCGCCTAACCCTCATCTCTGTACCATTCTTCTGGGCCCAAGTGAATCATATCCTGCTGCTGACAAGTTAGCAGGGGACTGCGGCTGCAACATGAAAGTACTTTTCTTTCTTGTCTAAATCAGGCAGATTTTTGAAAAGAGGACACAGCACTGACTCGTGACATGGCAAGATGAAATGAGAGGTCTGGGCTGGTCTTCGAGCTGTGTAGATAAAAGTAATCAAATGACACTCCTGGAATGCAAATTGGCATTCTTGACTGCAGCAATTGCACAACCATGAAACATCTCTGACAGCAAGCAAGATTAGGACAAAATGTTATGTAAAGCACTGAACTCAAAAACTCACTAGAAAATTCAAACTGTAACATTTACATTTTAATACAGCAATAGCCATCTTTGCTTTTGTCTGTTTCTTTACTTTGTTTACTGCAATTGCATACTCATCTTTCTCAAATGCCTCAAAAATAAAATTGTAATGCGATTAAAGGCATAAATCTGCTCCTGTTAGTTTTTTCCCCCATGCTGTTGTATTTTTTACAGAACAGTGTACCAAGGCAGGGATTTTCTATTACATGTGCAAGATGTGTGTTTAAGAAACACTTTCACAATCCAAAGTCTTAAAAGCAGATTCAAAATTTGCTCATGACAAATAGTTTATAATTTACATTTAGACTTTTCTACACGTAGATTAGGTAGAAATGACTCATTTGAAATATTTAGCAAGTTTTAAAATTCATGTGCTTTAGGATTTTAAAGCAGAACGTACACAGAGCTAGTTGGCTCATTAATACTGGACAGTTAAAAATGAAACTACAGTGTATCAGAGAGCACACATGCCCCATTAAATTTCAGATTAAAAAATCCTGCCATGTTTAAGGGCAAGGAAAGTTCCACATACTTTTGCAGGAACTTGGTCTTCTTGTGCAGATATGCTGATCAGGCTTATTAAATATTACTGTCTGAAATTATCTCAGTAATTAAACTGTGAACATTTGTACTCTGTGACAAAAATGCTACCCATTTTATAATTTGTCTATGGAGACGGGTTATACTACAGAGGGGAAAATGGAATATAGCAAGAAATATAAACGCACTTCCACTAAAAAATATTTCAACAACTACTATCTACAGCTAACATACAGATTAAGAAAAGAAATAAGTAATATTCTGCTTTGATTTCTTACTTAAAAAACAGACTCAAACCATTTTAACCGTCACACACACAAAAAAGACGCTCGTTGCCACTTTAATCCTGGGTACACCAGATTACTACATGATGTCTTTTGTGCATCAATTTTACAACAGCTTGACTTTAGGGTAAATGGGAACCATCATAAATCGCATGCTGCTTTCAAAACCACTTTAATTTCTGTCAGTGTTACTGTAACCACAGTCCTGGGCACATGCTGCNTTTTTTTTTCTTTTCCTTGTTGTCTACATTTGACAGTTGCATCTCCTACACTCCAATTGTGGCTTTGATCACTGAAACAAGACATGTCATGTTAGGGAGAGAAGGGAAAAACACAAACCCTCCATCGTAAACTCCATTCACACAGACATTCTCTATCTGTAGTTTGAGTACTGTATATACACGCATACATTTACACATACAGAAACATACACATATATAAGCCGATAGAGATATAGATATATATACACACCTGCGTGTGTGTATGTACATAAGTATGTGTATATTCAAGGCACACATGACAGCTCTGTAACATCCCTGGAGTGAGGTGACAAAAGCTGACTGAAAGCAGAGCAGTAGACAAACAGCGATGGAAACATACTACTTCATTGAATATGGGATGATCACCGTTCATCACCAGCTGAGGTCGATCCATGTGTTAACGCCAACAGTTATCATTCCGCATGTTAAGTGTACCCACGGCTTAAATGAGCTTGTCTTTCGCAGCTGTTAACCTATCCTCACATCACAACCCTGACAAACGGACATCAGTCAAATGAGGTCCTTGGCCATTTCGACTTTTAATTTTTAAATTAAAAGTCCAAATCCTGCTTTGCAAAACCTCTACTGTAAAGGAGACGTACATGTACACAGCACATGAAATAAATAAGCAGCAAAAACTTGTTCGAAGTTGGTTTTTGAGGGGCTCCACCTTCTCCTTTACAGTTAGGGCATCTGCATAACTCTCCAAGTTCTGTTAGCAATCGCTGATTGGAGAGGTGCAAACTGCAAGCACATGCACAACAGAAAAAGACTTTCGGAGGGAAGGTGGATTTACACTCCTGTCTCCCTGCCGCAGGCGATGTTTCACACGCGAACACAGAGCTCCTTTCCCGCTCCCTAAGGTTACCTTTACAAAGTGTAAAGCAAACCGTACCCATTTCCGAGCAGAATGTGGTGGCCAAAATAGATCAGACCACCGCATGTCCGACTCAACCCCACTCCACCTTCACTCTCCCTCCCTCCATCCGCAAACACTTTTTTTTACACTAGCTCCTCGTCTTTAGTGAAAGGAAGAAGGCGGTAAAAAGCATGTGGCCATCCCATTTCAACCCCACAAACTCAAAGTTTAGCACAACCTCTTAGACATTTTTCCCCCAATCCACGCAGCAGAGAGCTGATTTATTTATTTATATGTCCCTACTTCGCTTTGCCCGGCCGCTTGTTTCTTTGAAGGCTGAAACACACCGAGAGCAAGCAGGGCTGCTTGTGTTACTACACAATTTATTAATCAAATCAAACCAAAGGCTAGAATGAAAACGAAAGGCTGCTGTAAACT
>VYXD01011146.1:348058-413345 GCA_013397195.1 Hylia prasina | reverse complement strand
CTCGCGTTATCGGCTCCAGGCGCTGCTGGAGCGAGCGAGAGGGAAGGCAGCAGTGCGAAAGAAAGCTGGAGGGAGGGCTGAGAGGGGGCAGAGAGACGGCGGAAAATGGAGCGTAGCCCAGAGGAGGGGGTAAGGAGCCGGAGGGGAAGAGGGAAGAGCGTTAGAAAGGAAGGGAAAAGTTAGGCGAAGTTTTTGCTCGTGNACGTTCCGCGCCCTCCCGCGGCCGCCGGCGGATCGGCCCGCGCTTCTCCGCACGGAGCCGGGCACGGCGCCGGGCCGCGCGCTGCCGAGCGTCACTCGCTCCCCGCTGTCCCCTCTGAAACCTGCCCTTACCGGTTCGAAGCGCCGGTCTCCACGCGAGCCCCGGCGGCGGCGCCGAGGGGGGGCAGAGCCGACTCGCGCCGCACGGGCTTGCTCGGTCGGGGGAAGGTGGCGGATGGCTGTCAGGCTTCACCTGCGGGGACAGCCCGGCTGGCCCTCGCGTCCCGCCTGAGAAGGCGCTGAGGGTCACCAGTGCGGTCCAAACCGGCTCCCCTCGTCAGGCGCCGTGTAAACACGAGGTTTATACACGAGGTTTAAACGCGAGCGGACCGTTAAAAAGTGAACATAAGGAGAACTTTCCAGGCGATGTGAAACACAGATAAAACATTTTAGTCCCTTTTAGTGTAGATGGACATTCAGATGACCTAGCGGGAACTAAGAAAAATTGAGAGAAGATGGGAGGTAGCCGTCTGCACTCCTGATTTTTCCTGCATCTGCTATGGACTGAACTCTCAGTAAGCTTGCTGTAATGAACGGCATGTACCCGGGAATTGCCAACTTCCCGTGCTTGTTACCATATTTTGGCATCTTTGTTATTTATGTATTTCCTATGCCCGTCAGAAGAGAGAAGGGTAAATTATCTCTATTAGTATCAAAACTAGATTTTTTTATAAAACACGATATAATATATCACAATGTGTGTTTCCATGAAAAACTCATTTTGTTTTCTGGGTATTTGTTGGATATCGTGATTAGGCATAATATGTATCAGCTTATGGACAGGTTTGCTGTGTCTACACTTCATCAAGATTAGTTTGATCTTTGAGGGCATGTTTGAGGGTCTAAACGACGATTCAAGAGGATTTTGCGTTCATCAGGATTTGGGGATTTTTATACAAGTACCATGACCAATGAAGATTTTGAGTAATATATGATTGTTNATTTTGAGTAATATATGATTGTTCAAAAAAAAAAAAAATCACGGGACTAATTAAGCCATGACTTGGTGTGTTTTCTGTCAAAGAGGAGCGATAAGAAAAACCTTGTTAATTATTTCAAAGTCACATTTTATCGTACATAAAAACGCCTTTGCCCTTTTGAACCAGGGAAGGGCCAAGAAGTTGGCAAAAAATTGTGTTCACACAGCCCCCTCGTGGTCAAAGCCTTCAGAGCCTCACAGCTACCTCCACTCACACGAAAGAGGGAAGGGTCAAAGCAGGCTGATGCAAATTAAAAATAAAGTGCTGCAACCTTGGCTCGCAAAAGGCATGGTCACCTGCTAGAATAAAGATATGCCTTGCCATTTACAAGGCTGATCTTCACTGTGAAGTTTCCCCGAAGTGAATCAAAGATTATAAATGGTTACAACTCTATTGAGTTGAAAGTATTAGAGTAGGTAGATGGCCTTTCAACTGAACTTAAAACCGTATTTCCTTACTACTTGGGAAAACTTTTTTTTTTTTTTTTAACTGGAGCTAGGCATTTGGAGGATATATTTCTGTATGTACTAAATGAGTAGTTTAAAGCCTATATCAATAAAAAAATTTATCTAAGTGCTGATCTGTCATTTCAAAGAACCTGTAAGTATAGCACAATCATTAATATCTTTCAGTTACATTATTTTTAAAGACTCTAAGTAATTTTATATGAAAACTAATAAAGCTTCATGGAATTACTCCTTTGTTATCTTGCTTGATATTTCTTTCAGCATTTTAAAACATTTTTTTTCCTTCCACCTGTCTTTTGTATTGGCAGTATATTACAGCCTCTTGAAAGCTGATGAGGAGGTAAAATGGCTGGAGGCAAGCTGGCTGTTGGGAGTTCTGATTCTTGGGTTAGTGTGGGGTTACAGGATAAACACTGTGGAGTAGACACTTCTGCTTATAGGATCAGTACCAAAATAACTAACTGGTGGCATTTGAATACATAACATCATTAGTCTTCAGACTGAACAAGCTCCAAGTTTTTCTGAAATTTTGCATCTTTCAAAGGTATGCTTTCAGTCACATATACAATAGTGTTTTAAATTTCCATTGAGTTATTGCTTTATTGCTTTCAAGTTTGTCTACTATGTAGTATAGTCTGAGATAAAACTAAGAAGATAGGGCCCATATTAAAATACTATACCATGGACATGCACAGTACCTTTTGTTTCTTTATAGTGCTGCAGTGACTGTGAAATCAGCACATCGTTGATATTGTGGGAAATGATGACAACACACCTTTACTTACAGTGTCAAAAGACTGTACAGACTCATGGTGTGTCACACGACTGTCTTATGACTTCTCAATGTGTGTAATTACCTTAAATTTTTGGATATTATATGCAAGGTTTCAGAGAGTAAGTGCAAAGCCAAAACTTTTATTTTCTTGTTAGTCTAATGATACTTTTTCCTGCGGAAAACTGTGTCTTTAACAGTTCCAGCCTCATCAACAGAGATATATAGACAACAAGCCTTTCTCACTGTAATTTTCCTTCAAAACCAGATTTGACCACCATAACAAATTAGTAGTATTCCTTGTCTGAGATTCATTAGTGTGAACAAAGTTGGAAAGTAAAATAATTTTCCTCAGAGTTTTTTGTGTTTGTTTGGTGGAGTTTTGGGGAGTTTTTGGGTTTGGGAAGGGCTTTTTCATTTGGTTGGTTTGTTGGTTTTTTTTCTTTTGGGGTTTTTCTTGGTTGGTTGGTTTGTTGTTTTTGTTTTTCACAGATCAGAGCACCAAGCTATTGCAAATTAGAGTGGTAACTGCAACTTGAGAAGAATGGAACCATAATTCATCTAAATTGTGATGTCTCCAGAGTGTGGTATTGCTCTGCTCACAGAAGGAATTTATGCTTCACTTGAATCTTGCCCATTTTGCAAACCTGGAGGTGTGGTCCAGAGGATTTGCCCACATAGGAAACAGAGGTGAGGTGGGACATAAGGTAGCAGTCCTGAAAGGGACTATAGCAAGATACCAAACTGAAATCTTCCATATTCTGATGAGTGGCAAGTTAAGACAGAGCATTTCTAGAGAATGGTATAGTTGAAATGTAAATGAAAAAAGAGTTTACTGGTAGAAAGAATCTCCAACAGAGAAATCATTCCCAGTCCTGAAAATGAAGCCTGTTTTCTGTAAGGCACAATTTGTACTGGGGCAAAGAATCCATTCTAAAAATACCCATCAATATTTTGGACCAGTGCCGTCATGAAGTCCTAATCTGATTATTCATTTTATTTAGGAATATGGCTGTACCATCCATATACATGCGGAATATTTGTATTAAGTTCCTATGCTAAGTGTTAGTTACAACAGCTGGCCTGGCTTGTAAAGATAGGCTCCTACTTTCTATTAGAGATTCTTCTTTTCCCTTTCTTCTTTTAATTTTTTTTCCTGTTTTTAGGCATTTTTGTTTGAGTTTTATGCTAGTTAGTCTATCACATTATGATATTTGGAAGAACTTCAACCATTGTCAATCTGATTAGAAGAGAATATCTGAGCATTTGTTATAAAAAAGGGTCTAAAGGTTTCTTAGGCAAACTATAATTTCCTGACAGAATTTGAAGTTTGATCTTATGTTGGCAGAGTATCAAGGATGCTACTTCTGAAGGGGTTCACCTAAACATAGCTCTGACCCCCAGGGGCCTGAGACAAGATATGGGCAACTAGGGACCAACTGTAAATATTTGGTTTAAAGTCAGTTGCACAGGATGACACAGGAGCCTAGAGACAGGGAGAATCTAAGAATTCTAAGAATCTAAGTAGAATCTAAATCTCCAGGATCAAGTTTAACTGCTTCATCTGCTTTAACCTGAGTTCTCACTTTCTCTTTCTGTCTTGTTCATCACACACCTCAAAACTTTAGCAGTAAATTAAACAGGAATATTAGGAAAGAAGTTCCACTCATTATGTAGGCAGTCTATTTAGAGATTGTCATCGTTTCTCTGTACTTGATACAGATACATGTTGCAGTAAGAAAACAGTACATGATCATGCAGTTTCAGATGCTGTGTAGTTATCCCATCAAAGGGCTGAAATATTGTGTACACCCTTGTAATGATAACATTTCTTAACTTCTAAACATATAACTTTCTAACCCCTGCTAGCCAGCTGTCAAAATTCAGTATTAAGCTCATGAGACTATGTCAAATTACAATACTGATACTCTAGTGTTCTGAGTCAAAAAGTATTTTTGTCATGGACGAAGAGAAGTAAGAATAGCTAATTATGTTTCCTTTACCTCTTGCACTAAAATATTGAAAGTGATTCAAAGCCTTTCCAGCACTTCAATGTTGCTAAGTCCTCCCAGTCATAATGGTGGTTTTGGGGAATGAAAAAAGGCTGTCTGCAATATATCCGTCTTTTTTTTCTTTTTGTACCATATCCTCTGTACCAAATATTTTGTCACACTCTTTTGGAGGTTGCTACCACAGTTTGATTTATCCTAAACTTTCCCCAAAGCATTTCCCCAATTAGCAGATGTTCTTTAAGACAAATATGCTTCCAGGTCAGTGTGAGCTCAGCTGAAAGAACATATATTAAAAGCAATTGGTGTAGATGTTACTTTGTAGTTCTACAAGAGTTTTTGTAAGTGACACTAGATTTTAAACATGAGCAAAGAAACAAAACAATTCAACTATTCAATTATTCAGCTTTAGAGATGAAAGGAGTATGGTGTAGTAAATTTCAGCAACTCGCTTATAGTAGTAAAACAAGTAAAAAATAAATGTTTTGGATCTATTTAGTAGTTCTATTATCATCCTTTCTCCAATAAGGATACATATGTTTACATTTAAGACCTCTCTAGATTGAAGTTTCTTTCTCTGTTGTCACTTCCAATCTTTGTCCATCAACATTGTTCTCTGTAACTTAGTAACTGCTAGTCAGAGACCACATGTAGTGTTCTATATGCATTCTGGAATATGTTTCAGCTTATCTCATGTAACACTTGAGAGTATTTTTCCCAAGTGAATCTCAATGTTTTTCATTTCTCTTAGTGTTTTACCATTTGTTTTCCTTATATTACACCAGTCAAAAATGATTGCCTTGGAGAGTTAGTTGTGAGCACGATGGGAAAGTCTCCCTTTTTTCTTACCCAGTTTAACTGCTTTTGTCTTGAACTTTAATTGTTGATGAGATTTTACTTATTTCATCCTGGTACCTTACAACGAATATTTGTGCATTTAGCTGGATCTCATAAATTAATTTTAGCAAATAAAATGCCCCAGTCAGAGCTTATAGTGATTGGTGGCACAGTATCTTAAAAACAACAAAAATGTCAAATATGATATGGCAGGGCAAATCACAAAATCTTTCATTTCTAGTCTTGAAAGATTACTGCTAAGACATCCCTACTTGTAGAAATTTTTTTTTTTTGCTATTCACACCTTGCTTAAATGGTGACGTAATATGGATGTGGCAACCTAAGCTGAATATAGTACAGACCATTAAAGCAGGGTTTAAATAATGTGGCATAAAGATTTCTCATCCACTGTAACTTCTCTATTCCATTTTATTTTTATTTTTTTAATAATTGCTTCAGACATTACAATACTATTTGATCTTCATGTCAAGGGAAAGAAAAGAAGGTAGAAGAATTGGCAGCTTGATCCTTGCCTTCTTACAAAAGATCAACTTTTAGATTTTGACCTCTTCTAGCAGTGGATTCAACTACTGTAATAGCAGATACGTAGTAAGTCTTGTAGGAACTTGAGCTTGATTGTAACCCTCACATCCAAAGGTTTAGTTAGAATACCAGGTACTCTCACTGCTTTTATTACAAAGACTTTGTTGGGGATATCTAATAGACATCCTGTATTTGTTCATTTTAGTGAGGTATAGTTACCAAAAGAAGGTGTAAACTTTGCTATTGGAATTACTTTAAATCTTACGAGCCTGGAGAAAATAAGAAATTAAAATACTGTGTCCAATAACTGGTTCCCTTTCTGAAGTATTTTTCATCCATGAACTTCTAGCACTGGATCATAAGCCAAATACTGTTCACAACTGACAGCGCTATCCATATAGAACTTTGAATTTCTTTTGTTTGTTGGCTGCCTCACTTTGAGTTAGTTTGATTTCACATCCAGAAATGTTGGTCTTTGACCTTGAACCAATTTCTCCAAATCTGTGGCCCCCCCAGTGTGTGTGTGTGTGTGTGTGTGTGTGTGTGTGTGCGTGAAATTAATTAGAGAAATTTATTCCGTGTGTGTGTGGATGGACAAGGAAAATAAGGGAAATAGCGAATAGTTGTCTAAATGGTTCTTTTTGAACCCTCAAAGTATTTGAGTGTCAGTTTAAACTTTAGGTCTGGATCTTTCAACATTGGTAACTTGTAGTTTGTGAGTTTAAATTAATTTTGCAGGACATGAGAGTCTGTTAGTATATTTGTTTTCAAGGGTACAAAAATGTGACTTTCTACTTTAAGAGTTAATTGTTCTTGTGTAGTTCACCCTACCAGTAATGTTAGTAAATACCTCTGTTCAGAGCAGAGCTAGAGATGATGAGGACAGGGCATTGGCTCTAAGGAAGAAACAAAGGAAGTTGTCATTTGAAGGACTGCAAGAAACTGTTCTTTGTGAAATACTCTCACAGAAGGAGTGGCTATTCTTAGAGTATGACACTGAGTCTGTAGCAGCTGAGATTTTTTTTTTTGTAAAATTATGCTCTATACACAGAATAGTTTCTTTTAATTCTCTTGTTTGTGATTTCTTGGTGTGCCTGAAAAGCTTTCATGTGCATGTATCCTCTATGACTTCTGTAAATTAATACACTCTGTGCAAGCAAAAGCCATTTTATGTTGGATGCATGTAAATAAAAAAAGTTATCAATACTCTGTTTGCCTTTGTGATCTAGACAGCATAAATGTTAAATTTTAAGCAGTTGTACCACCTGTCCCAAGCCAATGATGATCTGTTTCATAGATCATTTTGATTAAGTTTCTTCTGGCTGACCTGTTAACTGCAAATTAATTGTTATTGCACTGGTAGCAAATACATTGCTGCTGAAGAACTACCACAAGCTATGACATAAGAACTATGACGAGAACTCTTACAAAGTTAGCAGTTCTGTGGCATCAGCAGTTCTGTGGCATTGTCAGTTCAGTGACATGTCTAGCAAAAAAAAAATATAGCTAAAATACCTGGTTTGCTACTCCTAATCACAGACCTAGTTAGCAGAGTCTTCAGACAGCATAGCAGATACAGCCTTGTGGGATTTGGTAGTGCACAAAGTACATTAATCCAAGCCTTATTGTCAGTGCTTCCCATAACATTATTGCTATTTCCATTTCCAGTCTTTATTAATATAGGATAGCTTAGGGTTTCAATATGTTTTCTTCTCTCTTTTTTTTTCCTTCTCCCTAAAAGCTTAAAGAATGATTGAAATACAGTCCAAGTCACATTTTTAGAAGGAAACTGCATGGTTTAGGCTCTTCTAACTCAATTAATGGATTTCTCTTAAAAGACAAAAAAAATACATCCTTGCAACTTCTTCAGCCTCTTCTGTGACTTTATTGCTTTTACAGACCAGCCACAAACACACACATACACATACATGAAATCACTGCTTAGTGCTTTGTAGGAGATATTGAGAGAATTGAAACAATTGGATTAAAATTAGAGCTAAAACAAATGCTATATTTGAAAGGAAGGCTTATCTTTAATTGGAGTGCCCCATTTATGCAGAGGAAAAGCGTAGATGTCTGGTCCTCCATAGTTTTAGAAGGCATTTAATCAGGAAATATGTGTAGAGGCAAACCACTAGATACAGTTTTCCAGACTCCAGTAGAAAATACTATTCATCAGGAGTGAGACTAGCTCAGACTCTCATTTTGCAAAAAAGGCCCATCAAAAAAATACATAACAAGCAACTCCTGGCTCTTAAAATACTTAAATCTTCTCTTATTCAAAACAATCTAACTTCCAGCCTTTAAAATATTTTTTTGTATTACTATAAAAGCTAGGCCAGTTATATAGGCTCTAAATTTATTTACGTATACCAGGAAAAGTAATTCCTTAATATAAAATATCTATAGGTTACTGGTATCACACCTTGTAGATGAAAAGCAAGAATTGTGATGATGAGCAGGAAACACAGACTGCCCTACATCACTACTGTGTAGGACAAAGATATGTTACTTCCCTCTAAACTGGATCTGTGTAGTATATATGTCACCTTGAATTGATATAATTGCAGATTTTTTGGATCTGTAACAAATCTCAGGACTTGTAATCTATTTTGAGACAAGATTATTATGTATAGAACATGTCTATGACATGTTTCGAAATTTGTATACTGAAGTACTGGCTACTCCAGTACTTCCCTGCCTTTAATGTTAGCTTTTCTTAATAGCTAAACAAAATACTTTTCCTTCTAAATACACTGATTCCTTCTTGTCCTGTCCTAGGCATACTTCATAGCAGACTTTTGAACACTGGAAGACTTTTTTATTCTTCCACCTTCTCCACAGACCTAGCAATGCCTTTTCCTTCAAACATTTCTCACGTTGTATTTCTGGTAACTATTAGCACTCTTGTTACTTTTCCATGAGTACTACTCAATTTACCATAAATACCAGCAAGTTCACCAGTCTTATTTCCAAATAGTATTCTAGCTGAAGCTTACACAGACAATAGAGTAATTACCTATTGTATATTATTTACAATAGTCTTGGTAATGCAGCTCAGAGTGGCATTTGCCTTTTAATACCATACTGATCTATTCAGTTTGTGTTCCACTCTAATTTGATATACTCATCAGTAGTACTGTGATAAATGTCCAAGAAGCTAGTCTTTCTTTTTAATTATTTTACCTTATTCTGTTGTTCATTGTCAGCACCTTTGAAACAAACCTTTCTTAGCCTCTTTCAGTTTATCAAGACTATATAATATACGCTCTGTCACCAAAGGAGTTACTGAAATTATGATCAAACTTATGATAATCAAAATTCCCCTGTTCCATGCCATGTGTCTCAAGGTAGCTGAGGCTAGTAGTTGTGACTCTGCTGATCCAAAGATCAGCTCAGTTACAAAAACAGTACAGATATTATCAAGTAGGACAGAAAACAAACACGGTAAGTGCTTTTACATGACTGCTGAAACCCATTATAGATAGTCCTGTATTTCTGTGCAGAATTAGCTTCTGTCATAAAAATCTTGTTAATTCAGGTTGGACCAGAACCTTGCCAATAGAGCACATGGGAGGTACATTGATAAACGAGTGAAGACTTCTGCAAAAACTGTCTTAGACCTGTCTAAGATAACAGTATTTGGGGATGCTGAGGTCTCTGGCGTGACACAGAGCTGTAGGTCCACTTAACATTAGTAGAAACACTTCATATTAGTAAAATCTAGGTCTCCCATAATGACATATTCTCAAGTTTGAAAAATTTATTTCAAATTTCTTGGTATTTTGTGCATGGCCTCCTTCTTTGTAAAATCACCCTAAGAACAGCAACAGCTTTCCATTTTTTTGCTGTGCATCATCTTTGATGAAAGTTGAGTCTTTGATGAAAGCTGTTACGTAGGCATAAATGCAGCTGCTCTTTGGTCAAGTAAGTAAAAGCAGGGAATCAAACTGATGTCTTTTGCACTGTCTTGCAGACCACTAACCACAGTAAAGATATTTGGCTGGCCCAGAAGTAACATGTGATGCTGAAGTCATATCCAGACTGGGGATTTTTTAAAATGACGATATCCTCAGGAAGCAATAATTTTAGAACTGAGGGCAGGATGATTGTTTTGTTTTCTTGCAAATCTTTCAAGATGTTAATTGTGATTACAGTATGATATTAGACATCTGTACATTTTATATCACAGAAAAAAATAGAAATTTGTGAAACTTAAAGGACTGTCTGTTCAGAATACAAAAGTGTTTGCAGAAATATGTTTATGTACGAGAATAAAAGTCAAACAGCAGAATCAGACACCTTTCACGTACAGGCTGCCCAAAGATACAAGCACTTGCAAAGCTGTAAAGCTTTGAAGTATAGCAGATGAAAGTAATTTGTCTCATGCATAGATATCTGAATTTGACTTTTAAAAATTGCTCCACATATAATATTGGTTATAATATTCTTTGTTAATAGAGAGGCTCAAGAGTAAATGCTTTCAAGCCAAGCAGGGAACCCAAACAAACTGTGCATGAATGGAAGCTTGGATCTGTAGAAAAAATCTGTTGGGTAGGTCAAGAGTATTAAATAAATTCACCTTGTATTTTAATGCAGTACTCGGGCACCAGGGCATAGAAAGAACGGGCATACTTCATCCCTGCTTGGTAATTTGTGGTGGTGTTCATGTATCTTGAGAACTTCCAATCATTTGTCTTTAAAATCAGTTCTACTGGCAGTCAGGTTTCCATGCTGAGAGCTAGGAAGGAAAATATTTATGATTAAAGAGACATACAGCTGCTATTACTGATCCTGAATAGTTTATTTTGGACACCCTAGAGTATGACTTTCTTTTCTTTTTTTTCACACTTTTAGGTAAAGGCTTGGGTGTGTGCTTGAAAAAACAAGCCTCCAGTGAGGGTAGAGAATGCCCATTTATTATCTATTCTGCCTGCTGTTAGGCAATGTAGAATATGCAGGATAAACAGCAAGATTGAAAACAATGTTATTGTTGTTGCTATTGTTACTTAAGACCAATAGGTATATTTTCTTTGACTTCCACAAACGGGGCTCTTTAGTGTAAGGCACAACACTGAAATTCCAACAAAGTCAGTATCTATACTTTAAAATAAATTGCAGAAATTGTTACATATTTTGACTATCTTAATTTTCATGGTATATTAAAATAAATTCTGTCTTTGGTTTCCCTAAATAACATTGATAGAAGGTCAAAAAATTGATAATATTCAATTTTTTTTGAAAAGTGAATGAAAGTACCTGCTTTCAGTTTCCTTAGAATGAACTAGTATGAACATCTCAGGACATAATTTACTTTTCAGGCACTTCAGGGAAGTTGATGTTGATATTTTATAATGCAGTTTACATTATTCTTAATGGATCAACCACAAAAAAGTGGCTGATCAACAACCAAAAGTATATAAAAATTATATTGATGTTTGAGCAAACAGTTTAAAGAACACCTTTGTACACATGTCATTCAACTCTCAATACTTAGTAACACTGACAGCTGTCCTTCTAGACAGCTTAAATGACTCATGCTCTTAGTTTCATCCTGTGCGTTTTCCGTGGTGAGTATGTGGAATTGCTCACAATTTCTTGTCCCAATGTATTTTGCTTCCAACACCAATCTAGTGCTTCCAAGTGACTGTGTACTTCCTCTCCTTGTTCTAGCTGGGTCATTTCTTTATATTTTCCTTGGCTTCTGCTTTTCCATTCACCATAGATAGCTGTATTCTCAAACTCTCCCCACTTCTTTGCTATGTGGAATAATCTCTGACTAATAATATTGAGTTGCTTATAGTCTCTTATAGTCCTCAAGCTACATATCTTTCACTCTCCTCCCTCCTGTTCTGAGATACAATATCTCCCATGAATCAAAAATAAGAAGATGGAGTATTAAATGAAAGATAAGAAGCATAGAAATATATAAAATACAACATTTATTTTCCACATGAAAAATTATATAACATATATGACATTAGCAAATATACTTCTTACTTGGGGATGCCTTTTATTAGTAGGATGCATTTCTTCTGGATCCAAGATACCATCAAGTTAACATATATTACAAATTCTTCCATCAACCAAAGTGCTTCTTAAGATGGCACTTGTTTTTGCATATTGAAAAATATTTTATTTACTGCGAGAGGAACATACCAAATCTGCAAATACTAGAAGCCGTTACTCTGGAGGAGGAATGTCTGTTGGGGCACCCCCAGGGATTCTTGAGAAAATTGGATTCAGTTTTGTTCTCCTACTTTTTTTGCGTTATGGTCGCACCCCCGTGTCTCCATTCTGCCCTCTGGCTGGAACACGACCACCAGCGTGTCGCTATCCTGCGAAGTGCGATCTCTGTAGGCTCTTGACTTGCAGTACCCTCAACTATCCCGGAGCCGAGAACAACGCTGGTTCCAGAGAAGAGAGGACTCAGCCCTGGGTAGAAAAACAGGTGTTTATTCCAGGATGTGCCCAGAGCTGAGGCACTTAACCCCAGGGTGCAACAGCTTAAAAGGAGGGGTGTAAACCAGAGGAGGGGCGATGGAACAGCCAATGGGGAGATAACAGGGGATGGATTAGGACCCTGTCCATCAGGACGGAGCCCAATGGGAGACAATACGGGGAGTGGTCGGGGAGCTCCAGCCAATCCTTCGATGCTCTCCCTGGAACCTTCCAGAAGGCAAGGAGAGGTCTACAGAGGATTGACAGGAGCAAGGGCAGGGTTTACAAATGATGGATTGGGGGCGGGAAACGGAACAATCCATTTCAAGGGAAGGCGAAGGGGTGCAGAGGAGTGAACCATGTGTAACAGTGAACTTAATGAACTGTGAAAACATAATACACCACAACATTGCATGACCTAAGCCAGTGTAGCTCTTTGTAGTTCAGTTCCACTTGTGTCAAATGGGTGTTACAAGAAGTTTCCAGCTTGCAGGTGTACAGACATATATGGTTACCTAAAGTTACGAGATTAAGACAGTGATCATTACAAATACTGCACTGGAATATAGAAGCTTTTGACAAAAAGAAAAGTTTTTCATCTGTACAGAATATCAAGCTTTCTAGGGATTGTGGAATTCTATGCAAATCTTACTGATGTCTCCTTCAAATACGAGGTGCATTTCCTAGCTCTGTTATATCTCCTGTAAACATACAGGAGGACGAGTTTTTAAGAAGTTATAGAAATATTCCAAAACACTCCAGTCTAGGTACTTCTGCTGATAGGAAGAACACAATAGAGATACAAATTACATAGCAAAGACACTGCTGAGATGCACTAGTGAGAAGAGTAAGGAAAAACCTCAGTGTACAGAATCCATTTAATGCCTTATGGCAAAGGCAGGGAAAGGGGGATTAGGATGCAAGGCAAACAAATCATGCTGGTGATAAAGGAAAAGAAATCAAATGTGTAGAGCATATAAGAGGTTGCAGGGGAAGTAAACAAGAATAGACAGCAGAGGAGGATGCACAGTCTCTGTTGCTTCTTCCTACCTTTACTTTTCAAGTAATTTTTCCAAGTAAAAGGAAAAATCTGATCACTTTATTTCTATCATAGTAACTTAATCATTTTCCACAATGCAATTTACGCATTTTCTTTCCTGATTTGAGGGATTTATTCAACTGTCTTTCAAATCTTCAGCAGAGGCTTTCTTACAGTACGTCTTGTTTTTCCCTGTAATCTCATTTGCTTGTCCTCAAACATCTTTTTTCCATTTTCTCCCAAGCCAGTCTAAAATGCTTTTAAATTTCATTTTAAAAGTTATGTTTGTTGAAGAAATAGTTCCCTTAAGATTTTAACACTATCCAAAAGTATACTAAATACAACATAGATACTAGACAAAAGCAATCAAATTATTTTGCATTGACGAACTTGCATGCACAATACTACGAGTTGCATCATGTAGTAAAATAAAATGCTGTGGTAATGGTCATGATATCTAAGATGGTTTTTTATTTTCTGTATGGATGCTCTTCTTCCCTCCCTAAAAAGAATGCAAAAAAATCCCTATTTAAATCAAATTAGCAAATCATTTGCCTTTCTAGAGTTTGGGAGCAGAAAAGGCTCCTGGGCAATTTGCTGTCTACTCTAGGTCCACTTGCTTTATACTACTTCAGAATATGACCAGGGATCAAAAGACTTTGGAACAGAAAGTTTTCTAACAACCTCCTGCCCAACTACCTTCCTTCCTTCCTTCCTTCCTGCCCAAATGCCTTCCTGCCTTCCTGACTTTCTGCCTTCCTTCCTGCCTTCCTGCCTTCCTGCCTGCCTTCCTTTCTGCCTTCCTTTCTGCCTTCCTTCCTGCCTTCCTTTCTGCCTTCCTTCCTGCCTTCCTGCCTTCATTCCTGCCTTCCTGCTTGCCTTCCTTCCTGCCTTCCTTCCAGCCTGCCTTCCTGCCTTCCTGCCTTCATT
Source organism: Hylia prasina (assembly GCA_013397195.1). Lineage (NCBI taxonomy): Eukaryota > Metazoa > Chordata > Aves > Passeriformes > Sylviidae > Hylia > Hylia prasina. The sequence goes on along the minus strand of VYXD01011146.1, from coordinate 399,066 downwards.
CCTTCCATACAGTACCCAGAGAAGGCACTGAGTACTTAGTAGACAGTACTGATTCATCAGGGTGGGTGAAGAATTTGGGTATAAAGGCGTTCAACCTTAGGGGAAGATCTGCAAGGTAGCAGATTACAAATGGTTAGAGAAGTATTGATAGAAACCAGCAAATCTGAAGCAAATAACATGACAAATTTCAAAGATTATGAAGAAGAGAAGAGGAAGCCATCAGGAATAAGGCAGGTATTATCACATGGCACAGATGGACAGGAGACACAGAGAAGAGAGAGGCATTTAATTAACAGCTGGGAGATTGATATTAGCAGGAAAAAAGATCATGTTAGGATTACCTGTAGGGTCACTGATGGAAAATATTTGGAGGAGAATATACATGGTAAAACATTTAGCCTGCTAGAAGTCCTAGAAATGTTTAGTCTGTGATTCAAAGAAGCTATTTGCACAGAAGTTTTGTACTCACTAAATATCAGAGGAAAAATAGTATGAAGAGACCAAAGAGCTGACACAAACACAAATACTTAAGTAACATAGAGGGCACCAGAGAAGAAAAAGCTCAGGCCTGCAGAAATCAACTGAGAGTCAGTGAGTACTCAGCCTAAGAGGGGACCCTAGAAGACAGGTTGAGAAGCATGTGGAATTTGTTCTGTATTCTTTCATAATGCCTATGTAGGCATGACTTGAAAGTATTCCTTATTTTATGAAAGGTCATTCCATCACTTCAGAAGTTGAAAAGTATTATGCTAATTGAGAAGGTTATTCACTTGTTCAAAACCTGTCAAATGTCAATGCAGAAACAAAGCTACAAGGGCATAAATTCTCAGGCTTTTGCTACTCAAAATAGTGCTGATTCTGCTCCTCAGGAAGTAAAATTCCTGGGGACTATGTCCATGGCTAAAAGGCCTAGTCTTGATAAGCCTCAACCTCCTGGTTAATCTTTGTGTCCCCTTTCTTCCACCTCCCTGAACGTATTATTTTCCCATATACCTTCAGGCTAGTTAGTATCTAGTCAGAATAAATAGAAGAAAATGGAAATGAGGATTTTTCTTTGGAATTTGCTCCAGGTTTTCAGGGACTGGCAAAATTCCTCACTCTGAACATCTGTACCTGTGACCAACAGCACAACACTGTTCCATAGTTGCTGTATCCTTCATGTCTTTCCACACTTTCCAGCAATATTGAATAATAATTTTTGATTCTGGAAGTGAGGGTATGTTAGTATAGAAGAGGAGATTCTTCATTTTTCATGCGAAAAAGTGAGTTTAGTGAAAATCTCACTGAACTAATGGGCAAGGTGACATTCAGACTCCTTATGAAAGGAGAAGACAATGAAAACGATGATAACAGGAAAAGCATGTTTCTCAGAACACTGCATGACTGACGTGAGGCCAACTGCAAAAAACATAGTTGTGCTTAAGAAGAAAAGGCCAGACAGTAAAATGTCTTTAGTTACAGTGGATTTTTTGACTCTTTCCTCTTGATGCTGGCTAAGAAAGGTGAATAAGGAAAGCATCAGGCAATTACTTTCCAGAAAGAAAACAGAGGGGACATCTTTGGATATAAGTACAAGGTCATGCAGCTTGATAGCCCCCATGGAATGTTTTTTCCTAGGGGAAAAAAAAAAAAATAAATTCCTCAGACATCCCAATCACAAAAATACTCTGGTTTTAGAAGCTTCTGTTTGTTATATCAAAAGCTAGCAAATAGAGTAGTAACAGAGGCTCCTGAGTAAACTGAGACCCCAAATGAGAAGTATCCACACAATTCAGGGAGAAGTAAAGATCATCCAATTCAGTGTGCCAAAGTGTTTATAGCTTACATCCCAAGTTTTCTTTGCACTCTACTGAGGCTTTTGCCAAATCCCTACATACATTAAAAATACTAACCACACTCTGCACTTGCTTGACAGGCTGCCTATCTGTGGAGAATACAAATTCAGCCTGGATACTAAGTTCTTCTAGCACATAAAACAGTCATATACAAGGATGACCAGTAGTGATTAGGCTATGGTACTACGCAGAAGTTCCTCCATGTGATTTGAATTAATTGATTTATTAGTAGCAAAATAGCCAGGTGGGTCAAGCTAATTAAGACTATAATTGCTAATTGCCAACACTGGGGACAGTATGAGCTGCAGAGGCAATAGATACAGTCTGTTTTAACAGCTCTGTAAGCTGTACATAGTTAAGACTGGAGGAAAAAAATAAGGGAGAAGATACTGCTGAGAGGAAGGTTTAACTTAGAGCAGGCCCCAATCAGATGAGGTGAAAGCAACAAGTCCTGTAAAAAATTTCTGTCACCCCTCAGCTGTCTAGTCTAGTGGCCTCCAAAGTGGTGTGGGCACAAGATAATACACTGGGGTGCAGGAAGAAAGTATATCTTGTACCGTTCATATATAAAAATAAAGTACTTATTTTTCTTTATATCATCCATTTTAAAATTTTGGGTTTAAAGTATTTTGTACATAATATATTAATATGGTAGTGCATATGTATAATCTAATAATTATATAGGTGTGCGTGATCAAAAAAGTTGTAGTCTACTGATCTAGCTTGGAATTCAGAAAAACTTTTCATAAAGCTTCCAGTTTTCAGTGTATTTCAATCTCTGCTGTCCTGGGTGATTCCAGGTAGTTTGGCTCCCAGGTCTAGGTGTTTAAAAGAAAACAGTAACACGGTGTGGTTCATGGTATTTGTCAAACCCAGGACATAAACCTGACATTCATGTGTATTATAGGGAAACGTGTTTCTCTATAATGCTTCATAAATCATACAATACAACTGTGGGGCCAGATGGGCCCAAATGATTGTTTTCATCAGGTTGTTTGAATAAATACCATGGAGAAAGTATGATCTAAATTTGGAAAATCTATTTTAATAAGACCATATGACTACAGTTGTATTAAGCCTAAAACAATCCAGATAGTATGCATATTATAGAAGGGGTTTTAAAAACATAGATTTTTTAGATCAAGGAATTAAAAAAACCCACAAAATATTTCTGGCTATGGACTTGCTATGGAAGGTGTCTTAAAACAATATCAACACTGTAATTTTTGAAACATCTCTTATTCTGAACCCACTTCATTTATGATAAATTAATTTTAAAATAGGTGCATAATTTTTTTTATGCTGAACATTGGATTCCTCACACTTCTTTCTTTATCAAGCACTATATAGTTCCTATTCTTAATGTTCATTTTTCTCACTAGTAAATGACCCATGAAATATTTTCCTTTTAAAACAAGATCCCTTTTCCTTTCAGTTTGCCTCCAAAACTGATAATCTCTTTGGATTCTGGCACAAGTGTTTTAGAATGAACCAATTTCCAGAACTTACTCCAGGTTTATAGTGACACTCTGAACAGTGGTGTTACCTTCTGTTCTCTCTTCTCCATAGCTTGACTGAAGATACAGATAAATACTCTAGCTTGTTCTAAAAGAAACTTCTGCATATGTGATTATTTTTCTTTACTTTAAATGGAAAAAGTTAAATGTTATGTTGTATTAAATAAAATTGATTAACAGATTCTAATGAATAATGATACTTGCAGTGTTACTTAAATGTGATTCAATCAGTATCACAAATCATTTTGTCTTCTCAGTTTTTGCCAACATACTGGCAGGTTTGTGGGAGGAAAGTTTATTTCCCATACTAGTTATATCTGTTTATTTGGTGTTTTCCAGTTAATTTGTTTCAGTTCACTTAGCTAGTATTGGATCTTTTCTCTGTGGTGCCACCCCCTCATTTAATTTTCTCAGTGGAAGAAATTCTCATCCTGAAGAAGCTGCTAGGATCAGAATTTTCCCAGCAGATTTTTTCTGATGCTTTATGTGTTCTCTAACATCACTTTTTTTGTAGTGAATTTTAGCAATTTACTTATAGAAACATCATTTTATGAATTATAAACATTTCAAGACTTTTTTTTCCAAGAGGTTAATATTTGGCAATCCTGTGGAATTCTCTCTGCCTTACCTTCCATCTTATCTTTATTTTCTTGAGCATAAGTGCTTGGGCAAGGTTCTTCTCAATGAGATTCCCGTGGGAATTTTAAGTGCATTAATTCACTAACCAAAGTAAATTAAATTTACTATCTGTGTAACCTTTCCATCTCAAAACATTAGTTTTCATCCATTTTTTAGGTCTTATTTTGATAGTTTGCTGCCGTAGGATTTGTGTACAGGCTTTCTTGAGATCTCCCCATATATCATTATGTTCATGTTTCTGTGCTGCCACACAAGTTGTCAAAGATGCCACATTTTTTCCATTTCTCTCTATTTGACACATCCCTGGCATTTAGTTCTAGTTCTGTTTTTTAAAACACTTGAAATTAGATTAACTAGATGTCTTTTTTAAGCTACTTTAGTATTCATTCCTCACTTGATTGATACTATGTATTTGTTTTTACCCCTTCGGTACTGAAAATAGAAGTTCTTTTACTTGCTATTTTAGAAATATTTTAGTTATCTCTTTAGGATTTTTGTTCCCATTAGGGACACATTGACAGTAATATCTTTGCTTTATAGCTTAGAAATATTCATAGTCTGTAGCCTGAACCTGCTTTTAAGTTGAGAGACTGTTGTATGCATTAGGAGCTATATAGGTACTGATGTGGATTGCTTTGAAATATACCCCTGTATAAGCCCCAGCTTGTGCAAAATGCTAAATCCAGCACTCTTACTAGTGCTTTGGCCTCTCACACAACATTGCTTAAATAGTGATATAATCAACACTTTGTTTTACTGTTCTTGCAAGAATACATTTTGACTTGAAAAACAATAGTGCAATACAGAACATCTACTTTCTAGGTCTGTTAACTGTGTGCCTGCAGTTCACCTCCTGAGGTCTTAGACTGCTGACCTTTGGCCTGACAACTCAAATTTATTTGAAGCTTTTGTATCTCTCTCTCTCTTTGACGCTGCTACACTCCTCCAAGATAAAACTGAGTGTTGTCCAGGAAAGGGGTAAGATGCAAAACATACTTCAGATTTTAGATCAGAGCTCAAACCTCAGTGGATCCCTTTGGCTCAAGCTGATTAACTGATCTCTGCAATTAATATCTGGAAACTTTCTTGGCAAACGCATCTGAAAGCCATTGTTTAAGTATAATGTGCATTGTACATTGAAAACTGGTTCAGAATTGGCTTTTTGTAGGAACAAAAATATTGAGTTTAAATTGTTATATTTAGTGGAACAGAGTAAAATATTGTTCTATTTGATCTCTGTCCCCTAGTGGGCTTTCTTTTTTTCTTTCTTTCCAACAGTGTGACAGTTTCCTCTTTAGACTTTTAATTATGTCTCTAAGGACCTTCTACATTAGCAATGGTGGTGGCCATTTGCCATTCTACCCAGCTGCATTCTACCCAGGCTATAACAAGTTTTATAAAGATGGTTGTTGTATATTTTTAAACTCCTATAGAGTTTCAGGCTTTATTTGAATAATGTAATGGCTAAAATGGTCAAACTATATTTTATCTGGCTACAGAAGAAGTTGAAACATGATTGTGGTAATATAGTCTATTCGAGTCATGGATCTGAGCTGAATATGATAATTCAGACCAGTATTTTCTCAACAAACCTCCTAATGGCACTGTCTTTGTGAGATGATCTGATCAGATCCCTTGTTTTCAACCTCTGCTATAGTATTTGAATAGCTCTTAAAATCAGACACTTTGGATATCTCTTTTCCTCCTCTTTAGGAGTATTATAAAGAATGCTGCATTAACTACATTGTATCTTCCTGCCTTCCATTAATTCTATCACTCCTTTTTATTGCATCTCTAGATATCTTTCCATGCTGCATGATGAAAAAAAAATATAAAGGCATGTATCTCCCTTTTCACTCAAAAATGCTTCCCAAAAGCCTGTTTCCCTCTAAAGTCCTGACAGAAAAAGTCAGACGTTCCTCAGACTGCCATACAAGCATATTTGTAAGAGGATTATAGCAAAGGTGGTGTTAGTTGTGTAACATTTTTTAAAAATAGAATTAGAAATAGAATCTAATAAGATAGCCTTAAAACCTATGAGTAACCCTATTATCTCACTATCAAAACATCTCCTTAACTTATTATGTTCTGAGTTCCTCTTACCTCTCTGTCACAATCAGAACATCAGGTCTAATGCAGGGTAATTTTTAAGGAATTTAGGCTGGTACTGCCTTTTCAGGATTGTTATGAAAAAACAAACTGTGCACATGTAAAAACACATGAACTTAGTGAAGGTGTTTTATTTGTAAGTCACATCTACTAAGTCCTTAAAAAAAAAAAAAAAGGTTCAGCCTGGACAAACCGTGAAAACAAGGGAAGCCAAACCCATGACAAAAAGTTACTATGCCCAGGTAGTTGTGGTGAAAGAGAAGACCCCCCTCTTCTGGCATGAACTGGAGTTGCTCCCACCAGAAGATGATAAAATAGGTTCAAACCCACATTTTGATCAGAAATAGGAATAAACCTAATATTAATATCTGTATTTGAAGTATCTCTTCTTCCATCATGTCCTCTGAAGTTTTCTAATTTCACACTTACACAAACTTAGTCCTCCACACCAGCTCACTGCATGTGTATCAAAAGTGTTCTAGCTTCTTCTTTGCCAGATATTGAACATTCAGTGTATCATGGACAGATTTTTTTTCCATATTTGTTTTCTGGTTCAGGAAAAAACACCTGAAGAACTCTCTATTCCAAGCACAGAGTGAACTGAGGACTGAAATTATAAATATGCCCTGCAGTCTTGATGACTGTAGTAGGAGAAGCCTTTTGAAAGACAAGTTTTGTTTGTTCAGGCAATATATTTGCTTTATTCTTCCCTGAAGGTGACCAACAATTCCAGCTAGTGAGAAAAGAGTGTTGCTAAAGATGGTCAGAAATCCTTCTGTATCCAGCATTTCAATTGTTCCTGTAAATGCAAGGTTTTCTCTATGATAAATGTAGCAGTGAGAATTCTGTCCCAATCACATTTCAAAACAGATGACTGTGGGTTTATGTGTATTTATCATTATCTCCTTAGCTGCCAGAAGTAAAGAAGCAACATTTATAATTTTTTTCTTTTGTTTATTTTATATTTTGTATTATCTTTTATTTTTTACCAGTCTTTACAATTTATGAGTTAATGGTAGGTAGATGGAATCCTTCCCTATTACATCATATATTTCACTCTTTATAAATGCAAGATAGTTTCCTCTACATCCTAATGGTTAAGAAAAAAACAAAGCAGTGAGAGACATTCCCATTCCTCCTGTGTTGCTGGATGAGCAGCTGTTTTGTTTTAGTTTTAAAAACTGAAGTCAGAGATGGAGAGAAATGTAATGCTGTTTAGTGTGATTCATCTATAACGTAGAATATCCCCTGCCTGAAAAATGGGAAGAGTTTCAAAGACCAATGGTATATAGTTGTCTCATTTCTATGCAGTAATACACAAAATAATGTATTTCTTTCGGGGACACAGTTAAGGTAAGGTATAAAACTCAGGCATCATTACTCAGGTAAGTGCTGGAAATAGAAAGGCGGCCATTATGACAGATACTGAAGTGGCATGGAAATTTATCTTAAAAATAATAGAAAATCTCTTCATTTTCAGCAGTTCTCTTCTGTATATCAGAAAACTCAGATAATTTTAATGTATTTTATACTTTTAATTCCAGATTACCATGTCAAACCTAAATAATATGAAATCACTAGTTTTCATTTTTCTGTTCTTGATATTTTTACTACTATCATTTCTATTATCTATATCTAAATAATAACTAATCTTCTTTGACTTTCCAGTGTGAAATCTGAACAAAGTATGGATTACTACAGATTTTTATCTAGAATGTCTAGATTTTTTTTTCCTCTAGATTCTTCTGTAGATTTTTGTCATGATTTCTCAGATGGTGCAATACATTTTTGCTTTTCAAATCTATTGTTTAACTGGAGTAGTTTCCAACCACTACTACAAAAAAGGAATTTACCTTGGAGTTGGTATACTAATGGGTAGGAAGAGAACTTCATTTTCTTATGAATACTTTTACACTTTACTAAATTTATCTGCTTTGTCCCAAATAAACTCTATTTTTGAAAGAAATGTGAGATTTATTCTTGAGGATAAGTGGCTGGTATATCAACCAATGTCTCTCTTAAGTCTTCAATTACAAATGTTTAACAGTTGTTGTTGAACTACAATAAAATTAAGACAGTCACCATTTTGGAGGGGTGAAAGGGTAGAATAATCGGGGTAGAACAATACGCCAGAAAAGAAATCAGCTATGTATTTCTAATTATTTCAAAGCATGCAGTAGTTAGCCCTTGGAAGCCTATAAAGGACAGACATACAGTATAGAGTATAAAAAAGGTGATCATACTGCATTATTTATGATTCTGTCATAAAACTGGAACTGTGAAAAGAAGAACCTTGGTCAGCAAATTTCTTAAAACTAATTGTAAGAGAATTGCAGTAATTTATTGTACCTACAGTTTATTCATCTTCATCTTCTTGAGTGTTTTTATGAAGACATTGCATTTCTACCTGCAATTTTTTGTAAACTGTTTCTCAAACCTCTTTAAAGCCATTAGCAATGTATAGAATTCATTTCTACTTGCATATCTAATGTTAGATCAGTTTTTCATTTCTCAATGTTAAGACATGTTGGAAGATTCTTGTGAGCAAATGTTAGCAAGTGGGTTACTGAAGAAGAGAGGAAGTGTTTCATCTGCTGTAAGGATGTGGCTAACGTTGTTCTCTTGCTAAACAGTTTTAAAATGTTTGGAATCTATATTCCATTCTACTGGTGACTTTACATGACTTTAAAGGTCTTCTGGCATCTATTTTCCAAGGATTTCAATGGTTGTCCAGCACCAAAATGCTTCAAAAAATTAGTCCTTGTTGTGTGATATCTTTAGCCTATGTTCTATAAACATCCTGCCCTGATAGGTGTGTGAATATACATATGTTTTATATGTTCTAGTATCTTACATTACTACAGACATTAGCCAGTATGATGTTCAGTTTTACTAAAAAAGGGATTCATAGTTAAACAGACTGATGTTCTTTCAAAATTATGACAATCTTCTTCTTTAGGACTTTGAATACTCTAGAATAATCTTATTCAAGACGATTAACTCACTGGTATTCACACAGTTTGCCCCTGCATGAAAGAAGGCAGTGTCCTTATCTACATTAGGAGGAGTGTTGCCAGCACTTTGAGGGAGGTGATCCTTCCCATCTACTAAGCACTGGTGAGGTCACACCTCAAGTGTTGTGTCAAGTTCTGTGCTCCATGGTAAGAGACACCTGCACAAACATGGGAGAGGGTCCAGTGAAGCACTACTAAGATCCTGATGGAACTAGAGCAACTCTCATACGAGGAAACACAGAAAACTTGATCTCATCAGGAGAAGAAAAGCCTCAGAATCACAGAATCACAGAGTTGGTCAGGTTGGAAGGGACCAGAGTAGTTAGACATGCTTGCTCAAGCAGGATCTTTTCAGAATGCATTGGAGAGGATCACATCCAGATTGGTCTTGAATATCTCCAGTGAGGGAGAGTCAACAACCACTCTCAATAATATGTTCCAGGCACTTGCCCAGTAAAGATGTCTTCCTCACATTGAAGTGGAACTTCATGTGCATCATTTTGTGCCCATTACTTCTTGTCCTATTGCTTGGCACCACTAAGCATAGCCTGGATCCATCCACTGACACCCTTCAGATTTTTATAGCCGAGCCTTTCCTTGTATGAGACATGCTCCAGTCCCCTAATAACCTTTGTCACCTTCCTCTGGACCAGCTCCAGCAGGTCCATGTTTCTCTGGTCCTGAGGAGCCCAGACCTCCTAACTCCTGATGTGCCTCACCAGGGCTGAGCAGAGGGGCAGGATCACCTCCCTTGTCCTGCTGGCATTGGTCTTCCTGATGCACCTCAGGACACCAATGACCTTCTGGCCACCAGGACACACTGCTGGCTCATGGACAGCTTGCTGTCCACCAGGAACCCCAGGTCCTTCACCTCCAAGCTGCTTCCCAGCAGATCAGCCCCCAGCCTGTGCTGGTGGCTGGGGTTATTCCTCCCCAAGTGCAGTACCCTGCATGTGCCTTTGCTGAATTTCAGACAGTTCCTCTCTGCCCACCTCTCCACCCTGCCAAGGCCCTTCTGAAGGGCTGCACAGCCCTCTGGGGTATGGGCCACTGCTCCCAGCCCTGTGTCATCAATGAACTTGCTGAGGAGGCATCTGCCCCTTCATCCACATCACTGATGGAGCAGTTAAACAAAGGCAGGCCCACTGCTGAATCCAGGGTGTCACCTCTAGTGACAGGCCTCCAACCAGAACCTGTGCCACTGATAACAATCCTCTGGGATCTGCCATTCAGACAGCTCTCAGTCCACCTCCCTGTCCCCTCATTCAGGCCACACTTCCTGAGTTTGCCTGTGAGGTTGTTGTGGGAGACAGTGTCAGAAGTCTTGGAGAAGTCCAGGTGGAACACTATCCACTGCTCTCCCCTCATCCATCTATCCAGGCAGTCGTTTCACTGTGGAAAGCAATCAGATTGGCCACGCATGATGTCCCTTTGCTGAATCCATTCTGACTCCATCCTGATCACCTTCTTGTCATCCATGTGGCTGGACGTGGCCTCCAGAATGAGGTGCTCCATCACCTCTCCAGGGATTGAGGTGAGGTGGACTGGCTGGTAGTCCCCTGAGTCCTCCTTCTTGCCCTTTGTGAAGACTGGGATGACATTTGCTTTTTTCCAGTCCTCGGGCACCTCTCCTCATTCTCCATGACCTTTCAAAGATGACCATAAGTGACCTAGCTATGATGTTCACCAGCTCTTTCAGCATCCATGGATGCATCCTGTCAGGACTTATGGACTGGTTGATGTCAGGTTTGCTTAGGGGTTCTCCAGTCCAATAATCTTTGACCAAGTGAAAGTGCTCCTTCCAATATTCCTCTACCCTGATCTCCTGGGTCAGAGATTCCTAAGGGCTGATCTTGTCTATTCTATGATTTTTAGCCTTAATAATTTCAGGATGTATGGACTGATTAATTCTGTAGAATAGAAAATCTTAGGCTAAACATTTTTGTATTAAATGCTTTAATAAACATATAAATAAGGAATACATCTTCTTACTGATGCTAAGAACCATACTTACGAGGACTGAAAATTAAGTGTCCCTTCAAGGCATGCAGAATAGGGAGAATGACAATATTGTCATATTAAGACAGTAAAAAAAAAGAATTCCCTTAGTGTCAGGTCTACATACAGCTAAGCATATCATAGAGTATATTTTATCTCATTACATAGAGTATCAATTTGAGAGTATCTTGACAACTTTTTTAAAGCTTACACACTGCAGATCAGATTCAGTATATTTTTTATTTTTTCAACTAAATTGTCTTGGTTTTGTGAATAAGACCAAAAAAAATTGCACAGGATATTAGGATAAAGATACTAGGATAAAGAAATTCTGATAATTCTTTTTATCATCAACACTCTATGTTAATGACTTAGTAGTCAGTAGGAAACTGGCCTTCGTTTTGGAATTATCCTTTATCATCTTCAGGGGAAGCTCTCGAGGAGACACAAGACGGGCACTGTCAGACCTAAGGGAATTTATGAAAAAGGAATTGGATGCTGACAGAGAACAGAACTGGAAAGAGGAAAGAAAGAGCAGGTTAGAGCAGTGGCTGGGATTAGACAACTGGTCTTGAGGCCTAGACTGGAGAAGGAGTCCTCCATACTGCTTCTTCACCCTGTTCCCACTTCTCTGTTACAGGAAAGAGAGATTGCATCACCCGTAACTTGCTTAAGAGCACAGATGTATTTAACCCCCTGTCCACCTGTTTCGTGAATGAATCAAAAACCCAAGCAAAACAAAAGTCTGTAAGGCAAAACATGAGTTGTGCCACTAGCAGGCATTGGCTCATTAGGTGCAGAACCCATACTTAAAACTAGAATTAACAGGTTAAATGCTCCTGGAATTATTGTGATATTCTGCACAAGGAACAGCATTTTAAAAGCCTGTAAAGCACTTTTTAATGACAAGTTTCATGATATTTACAGGGGATAGAAAAATGCAACTACGAAGGGCAGAAAAATATCATGCTCCTTTTTTACCAAGACCAATCCTTTTACTTTCATCTAATCCTACTATTTCTGGCTTTGAGTTTTGTTCATTCCTCTTTTATGCATGCCTCTTAAGAGCTGTCTGTCTCTTCATCTGTAGACTTTCCTCTCTGCTGCTGCTCCCTAAATTACAAACTCAGAAGGAGCTCCTTTGCATCTCTGAGTGATGCCTTCTTCCGAAGTCTGCATAACCCTATCTATATCACTTTCTCTTCAGCTTGTTCTCTGTCTGACTTCTGTAATGTTTTCTTTTCTCTTCCTTACAGTAGGTTCTATTTTGACCAGTTATCTTTTCCTGGCTTACACAGAGAGAAGCATCTGACAATGCTAGACAGATACCCAGTATTCAGCTTACTGAATTTATTAAGTTACAGGCTCTAGAAATGCAAAAGGAGATGCTTTGCTTGGCCCAAGATTTGAATGTAATCTTTATTGAGATATTTATTAGGTCTGAAAAGATAATTAGCTAGCTAGTTAGACAGGTCTAACAGTTTTCTTTAAGTGTCCACAAAAAACATGCCAATCATGTCTGGTTCTGAAAGCTTATAAATTACCACTGCTTGCAAGAAAATGATAGATTCCTTCTCTAAACCCTATGTGACTAAACCCTATTGCAGACAGAAAATGTGTCTTCCCCAAAAATGAGTCTGATAGTGACGTGTCATCCTGGATGCGTGGAAAGTAAATAGAGTACAAATTTATGCACACAGTAAAGTGATATTTAAATACAGAATTAAATAATGCATTTTTATAACAATAATTTATCTTTTGGCTTACTAACAGCCTTTTAAAAAACAAGGTTGTAGCATGTGCATGTGTGTGTGCTTCTGGCCTTATAATGAACTCCAGCCTTTTTTCTGCTGTGTGGTCTGGAGTGTACATTTTCCTTTGCTTGAGTTTATTGAGTACTGTGTAAACAAACACTCTTTTAAAAAAATTGTTCTGAGAACTGTTACATTCTCAACTTTGCAACTGAACTTTGTCTTCTTGAGGCTGTAATATTGTTTGTGATGAGACCCTATGCAGGAACAAAAAATAAATCCAAACCAAAACAACATAATGGCTTAACTGTGGTGACTTGCAGGCAGCTGTAACCCCGGTGGAAAGGCACTCCAAGCACAGAGCACCTGTGGGCAGTCAGTGCTAAGACTTCTCTTGGAACATTTAAATTACTCTGACTCAAATTTTCTCTCTTTTCCATGGGAAATTAATTTGTATAAGCTAAATGATGGTAGGCATTTTGTGTTTATTTAACAGGGACAAACTAGAAAGCATACCAAACAGGGAGACTGTATCAGGGTGCACACACAGGGGATGCCACATGGAAGCAGAGGCACCCCCTACCTAGGCTTCAGGCAGGGACCAGGGTGAGCAGGGCAAGGCTGGGACATCAGCCCAGAGGCTGGGCAAGGGAGGATGAGGGTGGCTGGTGACCAGCTCTGCTGCAGAATCACTGGGACAGAAACTGGTGGCCCTGGGGTCTGGCATAGGATCCTGGGCATTGCATAGGTTGTGGAGAGGCACAGCAGCAGGCTGAGCAGTTCTGGTAAGGCCTGTCAGTGCCATGAGTGTCCTGAGAGAATAGAAAGTGGGCTTTAACTGTATTGTAAATAAAAATAAATACATACTAAGGTTTTTAGGAGGGGGAAGAAAGGTCCAAAGGGATAATTTTTTTCAACTACCTTTCTTGTAACTACTGAATTTCAGCAGTGAAACTAAATGAAGCATTTCAAAAGCCAGATAGAATCAGTATTCACATAATTATTTTACTCATTTAGGGAGTCATTTTGACCTTAAATTGAAAGTGCATAAATAGGAACATGTATGAAGAGATCAGACAAAAATGCAATAAGTACTGTGTCAAATCTAATTATGTACCAAGCTTCTTAATTACAGATTAGCCTTTCTTTACTATGGGTCACAGTTCACAGTCAGTGGTATTCTATGGTTGTGGAAAATTCCTGTGCAAGCGGCAGACATACATCAAATCGTGCAATGGTGTCTAGAAACTTACAGTACATGGTGTTCTTTACAAGAGAGCATTGAAATAAGAGCTTGTGCAAGGTCTACATTTATAAAACCTTAGTCACTACACAAAGAAAGAAATACCTGCTCTCTAGCAATTTACAAGTTTGTCTTAATTCATAGAACAGCCCAGTCTGGGAGGGCCCTCAAAAGGTCTCCTGGTCATCATGGGAAAGGGAGGCTGGAATAGAGAGCATCCTGTCCAATCATATCTTGGAAAAAACCTTCCAGTGATGGATAATTCACCATGTCCCTGGGGAGATTGTTCCACTGAACAATATATCACTACCAAAAAAAAAAAAAAAATTTCTTCTGTCAAAATAAAGCCTCCCTCAATGCAACTTATATCCGCTGATCCTTGTCTTCTCCATGTGGCTCCAGGAGAAATGAGAGCCTCTGTCATCTCTGTAGCTGCCTTTAATGTGACCATCTCTAAAATGTACAAAACTCACCACCATTCTGTGTCATACTGAATATAATCACAGATCAAATGACATCTATACTTACTGATTATTATCTTGGCCTACAAGCGTATCAATAATAAAACTGTATTCTGTCCTGATAAATTTCAAGACAGAATTTCTTCTGTTTGTCTTTGTGAAACCAGTTTTATTTTCTGCAAACAAGAGAAAAAATATTTGATATTACGAGTGTCCTCAGTTAATGAAGTGGGTTCCAAAACACTCAAAGGCTGATGACTAAGTTATGCCCTGGACATTTTTAGATTAGTCCTAGATTATTATAGCCCCGCCCAGCAAAATGAGACATTTCTTTCATTATTTGAGCCACAGTATCTTTCATTGTAAACTGAGGTAGGCAATTATTTTCTTTTTAGTGATGGTAGTGGAATGGTAGTTCATATGGCTTGTTGATGGCTGATTTGGCCTGTTTCCCTAAGGCTTCACAGAAGACATTAATCTTATATACAAAGTCACATGCTGAGTTCCATCAGAAAGTCTGGACTGAAAAACTTCTAGCTTATTTGTTTGTGTTTATAAAATATCATTATTTTGATGAAATGGAATACTAATTTTAAAAAGAAAAATCTCTGAAAGGAAAAGACTTAAGTGTTTGTTTAAGATCAAGCACTTTAGTTAAGTGCTCTGCTGAATTAGATCATGCAATAAGAAATGCAGATTAATTTGTGTCTATCACCAAGTGCTGAGAGCCTCTGCAGTAAATTTAATGTTCTTAAATAGCTACATGTCTATGCTCAAGTTCTGATTCACTCATTACAGCAATGGACAAATATATAATACACTCAAAGTGATGTGGAAGAAACAAGCCATATACCAGCTACATGCCAAGAAAAATAATATTGGGTGTAGAACTGATCTATATGCACATGAATAAAATACAGACATCAGGGCTTAAATCTGCTGTTGTAAAATGGTGTGTATCAATGCTTGACAAGGTAATTAGAAATTATAGATGGGGGTTTTGATTGCCCTCTATGCCTCGGCATGACAACCTAGGGTCTCGCTACAGAGAGTCATCCTTTGGGAAAGGAAAATTATTTAACAGGGTTTTTTACATAGTAAATAAGCAACAAATTATGTAGATAGAGTTCTTAAAGTGCTTTGTTCTCATATAAATTTGGAAGACAGATGTCAAAAGCAGGGGAATTTTCTGTATTGGTAGCACTGTACATACAATATTAGAAATTATTGCTTAGAAATCACATAGACTAATACATTTTTATTACTTCTGTGATACAAGTTTCACGAGTAGAAAGTATGTCAGGCAGATACATGGGAAATCGTTCTGGGAGCTATATTGTATATGGCAAGCACAGATTCCTGTGGGATGTCTTCAATAGACTTAATTTACTTCCATGACAATAAGTTGTATTTTAAAATTCAACAATTTCTTACTATTAAAACATGATGCTATTGAGACATGTTATTGTTGAAGTCTGCTGTATTACTATCCCTTCATGGTAAAACATGATGGGGGAAAAAGAATTGTAGAACAATCTTAATATCTGTAATATTTTGAACTAAGAGAGAAAACAGTGAAATTTATGGCATCCAAGTTCAGAGAAGAAAATGTTAAACTGTACACCATCCATCATGGTTAAAAAGAAAAACTCCAAAGTTTCTGTCATACAGATTGTAGTCTCTTTCATATGCTTGAAGTTAAGAATTATTAGTGTTCAAAACACCCCTACTTCTGTTATCTACCAGCTGCAAATGTAGTTAATATTTGACCAATCTGTTTTCATTTCCTGGTCCAAGCAAACATAGTCCAGTGTTTACAACTTACAGTTTTTAAAGATTTTTGGCATAGATCACTGTTCTTTCTTCACAGTTTGCAGATGTTCATGCTGAGTTTTTCATTCTGTGAGGAAAATATAATTTATGAAATAACTCAGCAAATATATAAATAGATCATCAAGCAAAAAACCACAAACAACCCCCCAAACAATAGATTTGAAGTAGAAGATGCTGATTCTAGCAAAATACTTCCATGAATAGTGTACTGTAAATAATCACCTTTGCTTTGATAGTCTGAAAGACTACATGCCTACCTTTTAATTGCCATATCATAGCATATTCTGATGAATTTATGCAGGCTTCAGTCATCCCACATTTTCAGCTACTCAGCTATATCAGATTCTTTTTTACCTTCAGATTGATCTTCCATTTCTATTAGCAAGGTACTCTCAGTGTGGAATGTAACCATGATCCAATGACAGGTGTGACCTAAGTGGAACTTTATTTCAGGCATGTTTTTTGAGCATAAACTTTGGACTGTAAACTTCTTTGAATGTAGAAGAACAATTTAAAAACTTTTGTTGTTACCTCAAGGCATAAAGTTACAGGGTTATAAGGAATAGAATAGCTCCTTTGGAAGGGACCTACAATGATCTAGTCCAACTCTGTGACAATATAAGGGCTGACCATAAGATCAAGCACATTATTAAGGGCATTGTCCAAATGCCTCTTAAATATTGACAGACTTGGAGTATCGACCACCTCTTCAGGAGGCATATTACAGTGTTTGATCAGCAACTCAGTAAAGAAATTTTTCTTATATCCAGCCTGAACCTTCTATGACACAGCTTTGAGCCATTTCCACATCACTGAAAACCCAGAAGAAGAGCTCAACAACTCCTTCTCCAAAAGCACAAGAGAACAGCTTTGAAGGCGTACAATATCCCCTTTTGGAAATTGAAGTGATCATTAATTTAATCTAATAACTAAAATTGTCTATCCCACCTTCCCAGGTACCCTGATGAGTCTTTGCAAGTGGATCTGAAGAATAATGATCATGATGGTTCATCTAGCATGGAAGTGTCAAAGTGTAGTCAGCCTACACCCAGCATTAAAACTGCTTCCATGAAGAAAAAAAACAGATGGATCATTGTCACAAAAGGCTTCCTGATATAAACAGAGGACCCAACATGCAGGGTGGGCCCACTTCTTGACTTCCCTCCTCCTTTGGGGCAGACTTTAAAGATGTGAAAAGAAAGCTTCCTACCCTGGTATGGCATTAATTTTTCAGTAGGCCATGATGAATTTTGAAACGAGAAGTCCCAGCGCAATCAAAAGAGATTTCAGAGCCTTGAGATGATTGGTTAAGAGATCAGAAGTACAAGTATGTTCTCCTCTATCCCTCCGGCTGCAGAGAATGATGAGAGAAGAAACAGGAAAAGCTACCAGATTGATGCGTGGCATTCAAGACTGGTGTCACTGGCAGAATTTTGGTGGTTTTGATGGGTTGGTTTACGTGACACCAGGCCAGTTGTCGATACCTGTCTCAAAGAACCTTTACACAGGAGTTAGCAGGGTTCAATGAGAGATCTTTAAACTAGGTTCAAAAGAGGAAAGGAATAAATCCCAAGCACACTAGAGACCTGGGAACAGCATGCCAGTGTTTGAGGGATAGTGTACTAGTGAGCTCCTTCAGTCTGCTCTCTCAGTGGAGGTAAAGGATGACACAGGTGCTATTGATATATTAGAAACCACAGAAGAGCATGAGAAGAATCACATAGAAATTATGCTTTCTGCCCCCCAAAAGATGGGGGTGGGATCCCAAGTGCATTTATACCAATGCATGCAGCATGGGCAATAGAGAAGATGGAAGCCACTTTGAAGCAAGAAAGCTGTGACATAGCTGCCATCACAGAAACATGGGGCATTACTGGAGTACTGCAGTGGATCATTCTAAACTCTTCAGAAAGGATAGGCAAGGCAAAAGAGATGGTGAGATAGCCCTATATATTAGGGAGTGTTTCAAATGTCGGGAGCTCATTGATAGGGTGATGAAAGGGTCAAGTGTTCATGAATAAGCATCAGAGAAAAGACCAACAAGACAGATATCCTGGCTGAAGTATGTTATAGACCACCCAACTAGGATGAAGAGGCAGATGAAATATTCTATAAGCAGCTGGGAAAAGCCATCAAATCACTGACCCTTGTTCTCATAGGGAACGCCAGCATACCAGATACTTGCTGGAAATACAACACAGCAGAAAGGGAATAGCCCAGGAGGTTTCTGAACTGTGTGAAACATGCCTTGATATTCCTGACACACTGGGTGAGGAAGCCAGCCAGGAAGGAGTCACCTTTGCTTGTGAACAGAGGATTAAAGGGAGATGTGGTGATCAGAGGCCATCTTGGGCACAGAGAACGCAAAAGGAGAGCTTTCTATTCTCAGAGCTGTAAGGAGGGCAGTCAGCAGAACAGTCAGAACTGCTGCCTGGGACTTCCAGGGGGCAGACTTTGGCCTGTTTACAGGTTGATAGTGTTCCTTGGGATATGGTCCCAAAGGGGACAGGGGAGTGCAGGAAGGCTGAATATTGTCCAAGAAAACAATCTTAAAGGTGCAGGAGCAGGCTGTCCCCACGTGCTGAAAGAGCTGTCTGGGAAGAAGACTGGCTTGGCTGAACAGAGCTTAGGCTGAACTCAGGAGAAAAAGGATAGTTTATGACCTTTGGAAGAAGGGACAGGCAGCTCAGGAGGACTAAAAACATGCCATGAGTTATGCAGGGAGAAAATTAGAAGGGCCAAAGACCAACTAGAACTTCCATAAAAGACAACCAAAATTTTTTCTACAAACACATTCACTACAAAAGGGGCCAAGAAGTATGTCCATCTGCTATTCATTGTTGAGGGGGGGCAGGTGATATAACATAATGACAAGGGATAAGGAGAAGGCTGATGTATTGAATGCCTTCTTTGCCTCAGTCTTTAAGAGCAAGACCAGTTGTCCCCGAGGTACCCAGCCCCCTGACCTGGAAGATGGGAATTGGGCAGAATGAAGCCTGCATACTCCAAGGGGAAATGGCTTGTGACCTGCTGTATGCTTAACACACACAAGTCCCTGAGGCTGGATGAGATCCCTTCAAAAGTACTGAGGGTGCTGATGGAAGTGCTCACAAGCCACTTCCATCATTAACCAAATGTCCTGGCTAACTGGATGGGTACCAGGTGACGGGTAGTTTGGAAACAACCACTTTCCAGGATTGGTAGCCCTGGTAGTGACAGGAAGTTTGGAAATGGAGCGCATTTAGAAAAAGGGCTGGAAAAAGGATCAAGGGAACTACAGGCCTGTCAGTCTGACCTCGATGCCAGGGATGGTGATGAAGCAGATCACCCTGAGTGCCATCACACAGCACAGGTAGGACACCAAGGGAGTCGGGCCCCACCAGCCTGGGTTGGTCAAATGCAGGTTCTGCTTGACCAACCTGATCTCCTTCTATGATGAAGTGGCCCATCTAGTGGATATGGGGAAGTGACCCATCTAGTGGATGACCAATCACATGGACTTCAGGAAGGCCTTTGACACCATCTCCCACAGCACTCTCCCGTAAAAGCTGGCAGCCCACAGCTTGGATAGGTACACTCTTCACTGGGTTAAGAACTGGCTGGATGGCCGGGCCCAGAGAGTGGTGGTCAATGGAGTTACATCCAGCTATCCATTGATGACTACTGGACACCCCAGGACTCAGTACTGGGGCCAGTCAGTCCTGCTTAATATCTTCATTCATGAGAAGATTTAGTGCCCCCTCAGTCAGTTTGTAGATGACACCAAGTTTGGCAAAAGTGTTGATCTGATAGAGGGTTTGAAGGCTCTGCAGAGGAATCTGGACAGGCTGGATCTGTGTGCCAAGAACAATGTAAGAGGTTCAAAAAGCTGAGTGCCAGGTCTTGGCCTAGAGTCACAGTAACCTCAAGCAGTGCTAGAGGATGGGGCAGAGTGACTGGTAAACTGCTTGTCAGAAAAGGGCCTGGGGGTGCTGGTCAACCACAGCTGAACATGAGCCAGTGTGTGCCCAGGTGGCCGAGAAGGCCAATGACATCCTGGCCTGTATCAGCAATATTGTAGTCAGCAGGATCAGGGCACTCATCATCCCCATTTTTGGCACTGGTGAGGCTGCAGGATGGTACCAAATAACCTGAGGGTCTTGGCCTGTGCCAACATGACTTCAAGCCCCTCTGCCTCTTGGCTCCTGTGAAAAACTAACCTGTCCTTGGCTGAAACCAGCACACACCATTGTTACCTAATGGAAAAACACTATTTGTTTTTCCCCCACAATTAAATTTTTTTATATACTTTCGTCAAATATCCATATATGAGGTGGAGTTTTGACTGTGTTCTGTGAATATAGGATTTTCAGACTAGAAAACCACAGGCTAGAGCCACATTTCTAAATAAAGAAAATGTAGGTCCATAATGTATGGTTGTACAGCCACTTCTGTCTGACCTAAATCATCATCCTAATAAAAATATGTAACAGCTCAAAGTACTTCTACATTACTCATCAAAATATTAAAGTATTTATAATGAGAATTATAATTAATGTAGTTCAGATATGCTGCAAAAATATAAATGTTTATTTTGTAGGCTGTAGACTAGAAATTGTTTTCTAAAATTCAGTGGTATGTTGTTGAAAAAGAAAAGCAAATCTTCACTACGACACTATAGGAGGAAAAGAAATAAAGTGTGCATTCCTGACATAGACCTTCTGAAATGCAGGAGGTTCCCATACTCTGCTGCTTTGAGTGGGAGGTTGGATTAAGTTAGAATTCCTACCTGAGTCACACACTTCTGATCTGCTGGTAACAGCTGTAGTGTTTTGCTCAGGCTCTGTTTAACTCTTTGCTTCCATTTACAAATCTTTAATTCCACGGGCAATGTGGCTGTATTCAAGTGGCCACTGAAAATTAAACTCTTAAAAGCCCTGACCAAAGAAGCAGGAGGGGGGACCTCCACTCAGGTTTTGGTTGTATTGCAGATTAAGCAGTCCTTTTCACAATGGAGAGGTGAAGTTGATTGCAGAAAACCCCCTTTTTTTCGTCCTGTCTAAGGAGTTTGCCTTTGCCTTGATTTAGCAATTACATCTTCACGATTCAGTCCCTTAAGGGCCCAGCTGCTCCTCTGAAGGCAGGAAGTGTTTGATACCCCCCTTACCTGAGACTCTTTCTTCTTCCTTTAACTGCTGCCTGAAACCTCCTTTGACAAATGTCTGTGCTGAATTGTACTCCAAATCACAGAGAAACTGGCATCCAAATTCACAGTCCAAAGACTGGTTCAGGGTTAAAATAGTTACACCCATCAGTTCTTGCTGTTCTCTGTGTCAGGAGCTTTCTATCACTATTTCTAGTGAAGTTGAGCTGCTGCATTAAACACATATATGAGGCAAAAGAGGCAAAGGATCACTTACCTGGACACTCCTTAAGAGTCTTATGTGCACCTGACTGTGAGTCCACATGAGTGCCAGGGTTGGATATACAAGAAGGGTGAGGCAGCAAACTGGGAATGAGCAGACTGGACTTTCAGTGGAGTTGAACTAGACTGCACTGGCTGCACTCCATTACACTATCTTGTTAGGCCTGCAGATATATCCCTGAAAAGCTGTTGTACTTTTCAGCCACACTGACTTACTATTAAAAACCTGCACTGCTGTGGGATCAAATGTGTACAGTGGGTATCTAAGTATACAGATCTTCTGAGTACAGTGATGAGGGTTGTACCTCGGGCCACAGCAGCCTCTAAAGGTTTATGACGTCTGTTTGGTATGGCTTGGCTACTAGAGATTCTTCACCAGAATCTTTGCCTTCAGCAGTATCTCCAATTATGACAGGCACTTCATCTTCAGCCTAAGCAACAAGTGTTTCCATTTACATGTGCCAGAAGTTATGATATGTGGGCTTTTCTCATCACTGAATGGTGTGGTTTATACAAATTGATACTGGTCTCTCTCATTTTGTCGTGACAGAACACAGAGGGAAATAGCATTTCCTGCCTCTCCTTTTGTGCACATACATGCTCTGCTGATTCTGTTGGGACCTATGGAGGTAAAACCATTGGAAACCTCTTAGCACAATGCTTGAATAATTATCCTGAGACAATCTGTGGCTATCTAAAATTTTCCATATTCACCAGATGACTTGCCGATCGCTATAATGAAATATTTCACCCAAAGCTTTGCTTTAGAAAAGTAGGAGAAATTTTTATGAATACAGGATAAACAAAACATTTAAAAATAAATTTCCAAGAAAATCAGCTTGCTGTCTTTGTGAAAAGAAATATATTAAGAGAATGGTAAAAAGCCCATCTCCAGTGCAACACAGAACCATAGGCTTCGTGATGGTACTTTTCAAAATCCAGAGGGTTCTTATGTGCTGGTGGCAGCACAGCTCCAATGGTCTTATGAAAACAGAGCAGTTAAAAGACACTGAAGACTGAGTGGTGAAAGCACAGCAAACTGAATTTTAATATTCCTCACCTCTTGCCAATCTCAGAGGAGTCAGAAGCTCAAAATTTCCCCTTTGTGGGCTAGCAGTGGTCTTGTGTCTTGCTCCTTGTCATACAATGGCTAGAGGAAATCTCCACCAGGCATCTTTGCAGATTTCTGCTTTTATGAAAAAGAGACAGAAAAAGAGACCTGGCATTTTAAGATCCACAAAACTGTTACGGCTTCTTTCACAAAGCTCTCTCCTGTGTCTCCATATCTGTGAGATTCTGTGAATGTAAACAGTTCTCTTTGGCCAGGAATTTTCAGGTAAATCTGAAAATATCAGTTGCACACATGTTATAATTAAATAAAAACAGTTTAAAATGAGGTCACAGTTTGAAGTTCTTGTTCAGATTTATTCAATGAAAATTGAACCTTTGGAAGAAAACTTCAGAATTTCCCCAACACTATTTTAATGTTTAGGTTATAAGGCAATATACTCTACTTCTTATATGCCTATGCACAATATTGGTTACAACACATAATGCAGTAATTTATCCTTAACAGTGTATTTTATGTGGAAAGCCTTGCAATGAAACTGTCCATTTTTCTCATAAAATAAAAAAAAAAAGTTCATGCTTTGACAAAGATTAAATCATCCTTCAATGCTTATCTGTGTGCTGAATTTGTGAATATGAATAGGTCATTTTCTTCAAAAGTTACTGTTCATGCATGAAAAATTCAACATATGCATGAACTTATATAGGAACTTGATGTTAAATCACTGTTAGGAATGTATTGTGCTTGTATTGCAATGTCACTGTCTCCTGGATAGAATTTAAGAATATTTCTGTTGCTATGAGGAGCATTCACTCTCTGCCTCTTATCCTGTAATAGTTGTGTGCTTATGTAGAAGACGGCTTCTAATGTAGTCAATCTTTTAATTTTTATTAAAATCAAAATAACTTACACAGAAGTGATATATACTACAATATAAAAATGTTAAAAGTCATTAAATGTTAACTCCCTGATTTCCAAAATCCCCTACTGCACACTTGAGGCAGTAATTACATAATCTCTTTTTCACTCAAAACTTTCATTTTGTTCAATCAAGTCAGTCCTTTGATCAGAAGGCAATCATTGAATTTTGCTTAATAACTACATTTAATGGAAAATTCCTAACTTAGGCCATACATGATGTTTTCTAAGTGCTTGAGGGTACATTTTTGGATTCTGTGCACCCACAAAGTGAGATAGCAAAATCAGGGGCATTGAAAAGAAAAAGCAGAAAATCACTTATTAGATTAGTCTTCACTTGGACTTTTTACTCGTAAGAATCATTCTATACTGAAACACCACGTAGTAGAGTGGAAGGAGATTTCACAGCCATGACAGATAACTTCATTAATATAAGAAATAATTAAAATATTGCAATTTGGATGGGTGCTATGGTATATTGATCTTTAAAAAGGGGCTGCTGTTCCTCATCTGACAGAGTTTGAGGTCTTCCAAAGCAGTTCCTAGACCATTGTTACAACTAAACATAAATTAGACATTATCTTCTTCATCTCCAGCTAGCTGACTACTCTTAACTGTAATAATCTGTTTCCATCAGTGCTTTGTAATGCTTTGGAACATAACTTTGTAGTGCCACCTCTCCTTCCAACACATTCGGCTTCCATTGACTTCAGTGGGAAATGAAGGGCAACAAATTTGCTAAGAATGGAAGTTGTAAACACTACTTAGCATATTTTTTTCCGCTCATACAATTGCACAGGACACATTAAGAAACAGAGGACTGTGGTTCTAAAGCAAAAAGAAAAGTGTTCGAAGGCAAATACCGCCTGCCTGGCTCTTTCAAATCACTAGGTCAAATTCTGGTTTTGGTGTAATCATAATTATAGGATTGCTTTCAATTTATGTGAGAGTATTGGAGACAGGAATTTGTTCCACTGAGATTACTTAGTAGGCTGATGTAGCAACACATCAAGATTAGTAGAGATAGAAAACTTTGGCTCACAAGGGAAAAACCCTCAGGATTTATAGCCTGACTGGGAAAAGTAAGAGTGCATAGAATGCCTGATTACAAAAAGGATGTTAAAAATCTTATACCTTCTGGTTTTCTGTTTTTATATAAACAAGGCAATAAAAATCCTATGTTAAATAGAAAGTAAAGTGAATGTTACTAAAAAAATTACTTTGTCCTAAAGCAACATCCCACCTGTCCCCATACATTTATGATGATGGTGAGAGTGTATCAAACCACTCTTTACACTGTCTCTCAGGTCCCAGAGTAAAATGCATTGCAGGGAAAGTGTAATGATGGAATGTAAGTTACAATATAATTTTTCAACTGTTCAAAAAAGGTGTGTCATAGTTCATAGTTCATAACTGCAGTAAAATTAGCTGATAGCCATACTCATCTGAGCCCAGTCCTGGAAAGTTTTAAGAGTCCTGAATTTCTGCTTTTATCTTGAGGTCATTTTGAGTCTAGAGTTAGCTGAGTGCTTTGCAATCAAAATAAGAGGAGAAAAGTAGTTTTTCCTCATTTCTCAAGACCAGGACCAATGGTAAATAACATCCAACTGATCCTACCATCATTAAATTTAGTCCAAGACACATCAGTATGAAAAATGGTGCCAGTGAAATTTGCGCGGCATCAGATGATTTGCGGCTGTTTTTCTAACATTAACTTTTGAGGTCTCTTGGACAAACAGCAAGACAGAGTATCAAAGAAGCTTGTTTTCTTCATCCCACTGGAAAAGAATCAAAAAGAATCATCTTTGGAACTGCTGTTAAAATGGTAAAAAGTTTCTAAAAGTACTCTATTTGCAAAATATTTATGCAATCTCTTAAAAAAAAGAAAAAAAAAGGATTATCTTAATCTTTATATCAGTTCTTATTTTAAAGCCAAAAAAGATTGTCTGCTTTGGGAGGATAACAAATTTGACAATTTTCATCTGTCTAATAGATGTAAATTTTCTCTTTTCTTTTAGTGCTCTGAAGGAACAACATCACAGCTGGAACCATCTTCTGACAACTGTAAATTCTTTACTGAGGACTCTAAGGCTGTAACCTTGTTATTTCTTTACTTCAGCTGGAATATTCCACTCTACCAACACTTACAAGCTTCTTTCCACTTGTCACTCAGCCAGTCACACCTCACAGCCAACAAGGTTCCTCATTGAAGAGCTTTGTCTCAAGTAATCTCCTTACTCAAACACTGAATGACACTGTTGAAATGGCTTCATGCAAATGGGCCATTTCTTTATTTAATGGTCAAGCCTCTTGTCTCCCACATCCCAGATTACGAACATCATCTATATTTCATACAGGGTGAAAAGAAACAACTGTTTCCATAGATTTCAGCCTGACATTTTCCTAAGAAACTTGTTTTCTTTGACTGTCAAACTCCCTTTGAATAATGTTTTAATGGATCATTAAGAGAAAATAGTCTAAAATCTTATATATTGATAAATTCAGTATCTATCAGAGAAATCTGTAAATAATCACATGACGTCTAAAAAATATGAGAATATCATTATGTTACAGTTAAAATATTTAAGAGATCATGAATGTTAATCTGAAGTCTGAGCCTACTTTCACAAAATTTAGATTCCTAAGTCATCCATTTTGTCTATAAAGTTACTAATGTGAAAAAAATACTTCTAAGAGCTCTACTAACAACTTTACCATTAAGATTCTTATTATTTCCTTACAAAATAATTTGTTAACAGTGTCATCCAGATTTCTGCCCCCTGTATCTATTCAGTCTTAGACATGAACAGGAAAGCAACACCAAACAGAAACTCAGTTAATCTCTTGCAATCCAAACACTGTATCTCTGAAAATGTCTGTACATTAAAGTCAAGAAAGTCAGTAAATGCATCATATTTATGACCAGAGTAACCTGTTTTGCAGAGATGCAATGAGGAACTGGTCAAATAAAACCTCACAGCATGGAAACTTAGTATAAACTCAAAGGAAAACAATCAGGTAGCCAGATATCTATGCACCAATACATATCCAGACAGAGTTAGTTGTGATGGTTAGCTCATTGAATGATTCCCAAAGCCTTCTTTATTTTGTAGCTTCTAATAATCTTTTAAAAAAATCTCTGGGACCTTTCTCTAAATAAGTCATTTCTTTCTGGGAAAAATGAAGAAAAATGGTACATGGTATAAATACCACAATCAAGAGAAATATTACTTGTATAACTCAACTGTGATGTTCTTTCACCTGTGATGTTTTATACAGCTTTTATCATTCTTTGAGAAAAAAAGTCTCCTAAATGAGCATTATTCCAACCTGGTGCAACGTGACTCAAAAAAACCCCAAACAAATAAAAGCAGTGAAAGAAAAAGACCCTAGCTGAATTTACATACTTAATAGTGTACCTTCATCCATTCTTTAAAAAATATAAGGGTTAGTCCCTCTTGTGTCATAATCATTATGGTATTTTAGTCACTTTGACCCATCTGCTTAATTTAGATATATCTTGCTAGCATTAGAACTTCCATACTAAAATACCATTTTATAGTTATCAACAGCCAAGAGCAGGAGCAAAGAGTCAAACAAATTATCACTGGCTCTTAACATTTTAATCCATTATGATGCAGACAAATGAAATGTTAATTGTCATAATACTTGCAAAAATACGGTCCAGCTGTAGCCTGCTCCACACTAAGGCTCTTCCCACTCCATATTGGTAAAGCTATACAAATATCAGAAATGACTTGAAAGAAAATTCTAGTGTCAGCATATTTGAGTAGAATGCATTGTCTGAGAGAGCAATCCTCTTTTGTTTTCCTATCCCTCCTCATTAAAGGTGAAGTAATTTCAAATAATTCCCTTATGAACTATAAGCTTGAGGGGGAGCAAGGAGTACACAAATAATCTCCCTGCACAATATGACCCCCCTTCTAACTTCAATATTTCATGGTCCCTAAAATAAGATGTCATTCAAACTCCCCAGGCTCATTGCTTAGGTCTCTTTAGATCAGAGGCTGCTGGTCCTGTTGACTGGTGCCAAAGTACGTGCGACAGTTTTCCTTCCTAACAGACTCAACTGTCTGCAAGGGACTGAGCTGTGGCCACTAAACTAATTTCATGTTGAAGTTCAAGTTTAAGTAATTTTTTAACGTATTTCATGCATTTTCTCTCCAAGAGAAGAAAAAAACCCCAAACCCATGAAAGGCTAAAGCAGAATAGTTTCTATAGCATAAGGATATAAGGTAATCATAAATATGATAAATGTATGATCTGCCTATGACTTGCTGTCAATTATAGAATTTATCCCATATCAGATGAAACAAGTTTAATAAACCACTTAAGTGTTATAAGGTATGCTTTCTACCAACATGAATTATGTATCTATCTGCAGCCAAATGTATGTTTTCTATCACTCTGAATATTAAATACAAAAACTATGTTTAGATAATGTGAAGGGTCTGATTTAAAGCAACAAAAGCCAATAAATTCAAAGTTTATGCTGGCACTCTATCCTTAACTCACACAAATTGTTTCAAACAGGTATAATGGCATGAATTACACCCCTCTTACATTTATGTTCCTACTACCATATTTGAATTTCCTGAGTTCTGTTAGTACAAGTCCCTCCATGAGTGTCTTTAAATAGAGTTTTAAAATGTAATTTATTTGCTTTGTTTCTATTTTTTTAAGGCAAAAATGTGCCTTATGGAAAATTTTAAAAGGCACCTTTTTTTGGTCTGAGGATGGAATAGTTCCTTGGGAACTGTTTTAGTTTGTCTAATACACAATCTGAATGCCTCAAATATGTATTAATTACTATTACCTTTGCATTATTTGCAGAAGAGATTGTATTGGGTCCCTCAGATGTTTTCTGATCTCTTGGGTTACCATGGATCTGGACAGATATTTAGTATCTCATTAAATAATGACTGTTATTCTTTTAAAAAATGTGTAGAGTCTCAGCAATATAGACAATAGCCAAGTGAATATCTGCAGTGTTTGTTTCAAATAATGTGCTGGGGTTTAGCTGCTTTGCTTGTTTCTATCTTTTTATATGCAGTCACATAACTGTGAATAGGGCCTTATGAACCCAAAATAAATTCTACCCAAATGGGATCCATCTGAGAATTGTATGTAAGAATATCTGGGGGGGAAAAAAACCCAAATGGTTAGAATGGTTCACACAAAGAAAAGTGAGATTTTTATATCCATGGCAAGGCAATTAGCCAAGAAATACCTGTAAGTCTTTGATGAAAGGTTGAGAATGAAGCAAGATGGCATTCAACAATTTTGTGTCTCAGTACAGCACATAAATGCAAATGTCAACATGTAGGCACAGATAACACAGACTTAAAATGCCACCTTAATTGTAAGTTCCTTCAGAGAGGAGTGTGAATTATAGTTAGTTTGGCAGCATGGAATGTATCTGTTTATTAAATAGGAGAAGTTCTGTAGGGTAGTATAAAAAGAATCTCAGACTTGGAAACTAAGTTGTTGTGGATGGTTTGCTCCAGTTTTCCCAGAGTTGTTGGTTTATTCCAAGTTTCTCCTCCCTCTCCCTATTGTCCATCAGGCCCTGAACCTGCCTATCTAGATGTCAATCCTTCCTAATCCCTGCCCTTTGTTCTGGAAAGTTCCCTGTCAGTCCTTGGTGTTCCAACCCCCTGCCCAAGCTCCTCCCTGACCCTGCCTCCTAATATTGTCAATCCACAGTCGACCCTGCCTTGAGATCTAGAAGTTTCCAAGTTCCTTGACGCCTCATTTAAACCTGTAGACTCCCCTGTTGGGTGATTGAAGAGATGGGGTCCCCATGGTTTGCATCATGAAGCCAATTTTATTGAACACACTGCTGGTTTATATACATTTCAAACATAACAACTATATGTTTCTTAGTAACATGGCTTAGCTGTGGGCTAGTACAGACTCGTACAGGCCTGTACTGTCTTGCACACAAACATACATACATACACCTTGATCTCTTCCTTCTTCAGGGTTTTGCCTTGACTTGTCAGGGCTTGTAGCCCTCTAGCACATCTATAATGAGTCTGTAATGAGTTCAGCAGTACTTTGAGTCCTGCTTCCAAGGTGTATTCCTACACTCCCCTTGTTTTCCCCCATTGGTTGTAGTTATGTAAGCCCCTCCTCTAGCTCCTCCCTTGTACCATCCCTATTTGTGAAGAATTGTACCCCTTTTGCCTCCCCGTTTAAAAGACTGTGCAAAATGTTGCTTTTGGTTCTGCATCCCTGACCCCCTCCAGGTAATAAACTACCTTGGGAACCATACGAAGAATCCCTCCTTGTTCTTTGTCCTGGATCTCGGCACTACACCATCAAGGGCCTCAGAGAGCAGAAGCAGCCCTGCCCTGCCCTGCACTGCCACTCGGACCACTTGTGGTTTGGGTCAGCCACTCTTGGCACAAGGCAGAGTGGCGGGCTAGCTGGAGAATTCTCTGGCTGAATCAAGTAATTTTGTGAGTTTCAAAATTAATTCCAATATTTTGGGAAATAGTGTTCTCTAAAATTTCTCATCCGCAATACAGGGATACTCTATTAGGGGAGTCTCAAAGTTTTGTTTGTTATTGCTGCTATAGCACAGAAAAATATATACTACATGTATGCAAAATCCTACTGTCATATACTTATTACTTATCTGTTTGTATGTATGTAAAGAGGGTTTTTTTAGGTTTTCATTATGGACAGCTGTTTCTAACTTTCCCAGTGTTTTCCAGTTAGCTGAATCCCTGATGAGTGCTCTAGGAGAATTTATTAAATGAATTTGAACTGAACTATTACTGTGCTAGATTGCAAATCTGATAACAAAAGAAACCCCTTAAAATTACTCTGGTAGGCAACCTTTTTCTAATACATTTTCAGAAAAAGCCACTTTATATTTCTCTTGAAATTAATTATACTTCAAGTATGATTTTCACCTCGGACATTTTTCTTCTTCACCTTTAGGTTGGAGAATACAGAAGCACTAGTAAATGTGGAAACGTCTCAACAGGTTTTCATATTGTTAATCAAAATCAGTTTTAATATGTTTTTCTGAAGTCTGCACATCTGAAATATGTGTTACTAAACTATATGAATTTACATTCTTAAACTTCATATGTTTTGATATGTGTTTTACATATTGTAAAGTATAAAGGTGCATGCTCTTCTAGATCTGGCTCATGAATGCTAATTCTTAAGATTCCTGTGATTTAAGACTCTTCTATAATCGTCAGATTTAGTACACACAATGTCCAACGAAGTTGAGATGACATCACAGCCAATTATCATAGGAAATACCAAACAAAATGAATACACTAAACAGAAGAACAGTCTTTATATGAAAACTACAACATTTATTTTGTACAGGAATTGGAAAGGCCTTGGACAAGTCTCTGTCTCTTGCACTGCAGATGTGTTGACTTACATGGATTCAGTATACAGATGCTATTTCAGATTAAGTTCAGAGGGTCATCAAGATCAATTGGCAATTTAGTTCCTATTGCATTAACACTGTGGTCTTTGTGGCTATATCAGATGTTCTTCATCAGAAGAATAATTATTTAGGTCCCAGATTAACTGTGGTTTTGAGTGCAGGTCCATAACCTAGTGCTAATGTTTCACTTGAAAAAGACTACATTATAAAATATTTAAAGTGAATGCCTACCTACTGGTGCTTTTTCCACTTGGAGCATGAAGTCCTACCAATGTATCTACTTGGCTAATGTAATTTCATAGTTATGTACTACTACTATTGTATGTTTAGAAATCATTCATAAACATATGCCCACAGAGAAAAAGACAGTAGGTTAAGGTTGAGCAGCTTTGTTTAGTTGGTTATAACCCATATGTACATATGTATATATGATACTGTATAGTTAAGAACAAAGTATGTGTTTATGACTACATGAGCATCTCTCTAAAACAAGTTAGACAAGAAAGGAAGAATCCCTAATACAGAAATGGACAGATATCGAATGCAGAAGGTATCGGAACAAAAAAACTTCACAGTTTTATAGGAAAAGAAAGTGCAATATAGAGCAGGAAAATGATGGTGGTTATTGTGATTTTATTTCATTTGAGTAATTTATGTCTCAAAGATTTATTAATTTCTTTTTAATCTTTAAAGAAACATGAAAAGTAAGATCTGTATTTGGCTCTAAATGGCACAACTCATTCTTCAGAATGGGATGGGATGGGGTAAGTTCTTTTACTGCTGCAGCTGATTGTCAATGGAGATTTATGTTTTAGCAAACAGTGATCAGAAACAGAGGTAAAAAAGAAACAATGAATATTTATTCTGTGACACAGAATAAATTCTGTGATACAGAAAAAAAAATCAGGTCTTGTTTTGTTTTTAAAGGCATTCTAATTCTTGTGGGTCTTTGAAACCTATGGGTTTCAGTTAAAAGGTTAAAGAAATTATTACATTGATAAAACCATAAGTTGAGAAGTTAAATAACTGAAGGAAGGAAATATCTTCTAATCTCACAAATACTGCCTATTCATGCCTACCTTTAAACAAGTAAGGTTTAGAAGTCATATCTTTATAAAGCCTCCAATAAGCAGCTTTTGTTCAGAAAAATTCTATGTAGACCCGTGATTACTAAACATTCCTGAAATACAGCTCACCTTATTTTATATGCATAAAATGAAGGCTAGTAATGTGAATACTTGAGATTTTTCTTCGATCTGAATTTCTTGGTTTTCTAAAGTGAAGAGTTATTGATCTTATCAAAGATCTTAAAAATCTTTATCTTTTTGTTCCATTGATCAGATGACCCTGAAGCTGTGAAATATAAATCAGAGAGAGGAGCTCCAAGAAAGACATCATTTAAGCGTCTCAGATGCTTTATCAGACATGCAGATACAGCACTGCTGTAGAATTCAAGGCAGCTGGAATTCAGATACACAAATCTAGAAAGTCTTCACAATGGGGTACTGTGTGTACAAAATGTGCTAGTGAACTGAAAGCTTACCCAGATTTAGGAAAGTGCAAAAAAAGTGTTGACATAGTTTATGGCTCCAAGTATAGAAATCTTAAAACAAGGAAAACTCATGTTGTAAGGGATTCTAGTTGAGTACTTGGAAATGATAGGGTGCTAGCTGCCATTGCACTTGTTGGCCTATCCCTGTTTCAGTTATATGCCCTGTCCCACCTCAAGCTTCATCCAGCCTCCTTTCTTACTCTAGGCTCTTTTTGACTCTAATATCATTCAGTTCAGTTAACAGTTCTATTAATTTTCCCTGTTCAGGAAGAATGGTTGCTGGCTGAGAGCAAGATTATGAAGATAGAAACTTTACCCTGGCCTTTTAAAATGAAGGGAAAACTCCATTCTCCACAGTCCAGCTGAAAACATGAAGTTCCAGTTGAACTGATGGAATTATGGCATTGCTTGATGATCTGTACTATTGAAGAGTTTGGTTTTTCATTTTAATTTTTTAGAATATGGTGTTCCTGATGGATATCATTGGGAAACACACTTCTGACCATTTTCATAGTCTCTAATATTTGTTTAGGAATATTTTACCTCTATTTGCCTTAGTCTTGGGATAATCAAGAGTAAAAAAGAACGATTTTCTATATTCAGGTTTCAGAAGGGGAAACTCTTATTCAGAAACATCTGGAAATTATTGTTTCAGCAACTGAGGTCTTGTGAGGTGTAGACCACACCAGGCACAATTATGTAAAAGACTTTTGCTATAGTCTGGATAGGCTTGTGTGGCTGATGGTGCTAAGGGGAAGAAGGGTTAACCACCACACTGCTGTGCAGTGAGCTGGACAAGAAAGACTCTTGGTTTAATTTCTGAAGGAATTACAAGTAGGTGCACTTGGTACTGTGTGCCAAAAAACAAAAAAAGTGAACCAAATATATTAGTATCTGAGAAAGGCAGAAAGTTTGCCTGTTACTCTCTCCAATGCAGTAAACAGATACTTTTTTTTTCCCCCCTAATCTCTCCTTGGACACTTCAGTCTCCTTTCAATCAAGCACTGCTCTAGTTCAGCTGTTACAGCTTTGTGGCTTTCACTAAGGCATGTTCATCTCATTCCAGATCCTTTTACTTGTTTGACACACAAAAATAGAGAAAAGACATAGATTTAATTCCCATGACTTGGCCAATACACAGTAGGAACTTAAAATAGCATTCAGCTTATTAAACAACAACAAAACCAAACCCTAACAAAGAGTAAAGCAGAATTTACCAGAATAGGAACTTCCTTATATTACAGTGAGATTCTCTCTCAGGTAATCCTGTGTATTTGCCTAAACACTAGAAAAGTAGTGTTAAAATTGTCATGAGGAATTCAGATGCTGCTAGTTCACTGTGAACAGAAATCAAGTCACAAATAGTCTATTTAATAAGATTTGTCTAATGATCTGGATGAAAAAAAACCCCAAAAATAAACCAAAAGCAGCTCTTTGCTATATACAACCACTAAAACTGTTAACTTAAAACTGAATTGGAGTAACTGATGTGCTAACAGTATCTTTAAAACAGCAGTGGGGACACCCTTGACTCTTGCTGTTTTCTTGGTGGGGAGGGTGAGGGAGGGGAACCTGTGAATCTGTAGTTGTACAAGTTCAGCTGGTACAAGGGAATAGCAAAAGAACATGCAATCCAAAATCGAGTAAAGATAAAGGAATTTTCCTGTTACCTTCATGGGCTGTAGATAATTGCACAAGTGACTCACACTTACCTGATACAGGGATAGAGTACAACGATTCCAAAGTGTTGCATCAACAGTATGTACAGAAAAATACAAAATCAAGTCTACTGTGAGAAGAATCTCTGTGCTGATTTAACATGAGTACCCAAGATACTAAATGAATGCACACTG
This sequence comes from Hylia prasina, assembly GCA_013397195.1. Lineage (NCBI taxonomy): Eukaryota > Metazoa > Chordata > Aves > Passeriformes > Sylviidae > Hylia > Hylia prasina. The sequence goes on along the minus strand of VYXD01011146.1, from coordinate 364,429 downwards.
TGTTTGAATATTTAGCTACATTATTAATGAAATTTTAAAGTAGTTTTAGTCATATATAAAAGTTTGTGTCCATATAAGGTAGAAATCTATGAGTTATTTCCTTTGTTATCATAATAATTAATAATTGAAGAAAGAAAGAAAAAGCTATAAAATACTTTTATTTTTTCCTTTTTATGCTTCAGTGTATTAAGTTGTTTGGGTAATTTATATAATCAATTTCTCAAAAAACTGTATGATTATAAATGCTGTCATCTACATGACCAAAACAAAAGCATGGATGTATAAGAGAAGACATTAAAAACCAGAGAAAAACAAGAGCCAGAAAATGTCTTCCTGGCCTCACCCTTAATATTATAATAGTTATGAAAACACTGAGACAGAAATTATGAGGTCACTTGGATACAAAAGGAATGATATGATCAGTGTTAATTTTCTTTCTGAAAAGAAATTCATCCTCACAAGAGCTTTGTGAATTTTCAGGACTCAGGCATGATTTTCCAAACATTTTATAGCATGTAGATACGTAATTATTTAAGAAAGAATGATTATAACCCATTATGATTTTGAGGTTTTAGCACTTTGTACTTGTGGTCAGGTCTAAATAGTGACATAAAATACAAGTCTGAGGAAACATGCAGCCTTTGGGACATCATGCTCATCTGGAAAGTGTCTGTCTTCTGAACATTAATCATACTCCAATTATATTGTAACTCATGATTTATTCTAGGCAAAAGACAAGAAACAATACTGAACAAATTCCTGAAGAAACAAACAAAACAGGAGCTGTAACAAAAAGTAAATAAAGCTTTTATTGCTTTTAATAGTTTTCTATGCTCTTGAATGTGTTTGTTATTTAACATACCACAAAACCATTTATTTCCAACCACTGATTTCAAGGAGGTAGTAATATTGATACTACTTATTACTACTCTTGATAGTGATAACTATAGTATTAACAGTATTGCTATGGTATGTTGTATGAACGTATTATATATATTTTCCCTGCAGAAAAAAATTCTCATGGGAAAGCAGAAAATTGCAGAGCACAAAGTTCTGTAAACAATCTCTGTACTGTGTCTCTGTCTTGGGAAATGTGGATTTGTTTCTCTTTCTTAGCCAATGTGTGAAGTTTTGTTATCTCTCTGATATGGTAAGCATTGCGGGAGATTGTTCAGTACAGAGCAGGAAGAAGCAGCCTGCTCAGTACCTGGGCAGAAAATAGCCCAAGCTTTGAACAATGGAGTCAATTTTAATAAATCATATTAAGCCTTCTGATACTGAGTCAGTGAGTCCTGTTTCACCGCTCTCATCGTGACCATAAGTGGTGACCCCAAGACCACAATGGTATACACACATACTTTAATTTTTTTAAGTCAAAACTGCATTTGGCTAATTATGTTTGGCCTTAAATTTTAACATTTGAGCATTTGTGGTCTATCTCAGGATAGATCCCTTCAATCTAACTGAATGCTTTGTCAGCTTACAGATCATTGATATAGCTCTGTACTGTCACATATTAATTATCTGTGCTAATTTTTCTCTAGATATTAGATGCTATTAATAAATACAGCTTGTTTTAGGGACAGTAATAAAGAAACTGCACAAGAATATCGTTGCAGGAGCCTTAATTATCAAATTCATGCATTCTTGTAAGAGATGTATTGCTTACACTGCTCAAGCTTTCTGGAAATTGGAGTATTTTTGGAATCCACTAATAAAACAAAAAGAATCTATTAGTAGCTAAAAGTCCATTGTTATCTTTAGACATATTGAGTAATAATGGGTCAGCTTTGGTGGTGACAGTTTTATAGACATTTATGAAACAGCAATTGAAGTTCTAATTAACCTTTAGTTCAAAGAATCACAGAATGGTCATTCTGAAAAGATCCACCAAAAAGGTCATCTGGTTCAATGTCCCACCTCCAGCAGAGTGAGCCCAGAGCATATTGCACAGAATTGTATCCAAATGGTTCTTGAATATCTCCAGTGAGGGAGACTCCACAGTCTCCCTGTGTAACCTAGTGCCTGGATCCATCCCCTTGCCACTGTCCCTTCAGACATTTACAGACAGTGATGAGGTCCCCTCTCAGTCTTCTCTTTTTGATGCTGAACAGATACAGCTTCCACAGCCTTTTCTCCTGAGAGAGATGCTTCAGTCCTTTAATCACCTATGTTACCCTCTGCTGGACCTCTTCCAGCAGCTCCATGTCTCTCTGGTCCTGAGGAGCCCAGACCTCCTGACTCCTGATGTGCCTCACCAGGGCTGAGCAGAGGGGCAGGATCACCTCCCTTGTCCTGCTGGCAATGGTCTTCCTGATGCACCCCAGGACACCAATGACCTTTCTGGCCACCAGGACACACTGCTGCCTCACAGACAGCTTGCTGTCCACCAGGAACCCCAGGTCCTTCACCTCCAAGCTGCTTCCCAGCAGATCAGCCCCCAGCCTGTGCTGGTGGCTGGGGTTATTCCTCCCCAGGGGCAGTATCCTGCATGTGCCTTTGCTGAATTTCAGACAGGTCCTCTCTGCCCACCTCTCCACCCTGCCAAGGCCCTTCTGAAGGGCTGCACGGCCCTCTGGGGTATGGGCCACTGCTCCCAGCCCTGTGTCATCAATGAACTTGCTGAGGAGGCATCTGCCCCTTCATCCACATCACTGATGGAGCAGTTAAACAAAGGCAGGCCCACTGCTGAATCCAGGGTGTCACCTCTAGTGACAGGCCTCCAACCAGAGCCTGTGCCACTGATAACAATCCTCTGGGATCTGCCATTCAGACAGCTCTCAGTCCACCTCCCTGTCCCCTCATCCAGGCCACACTTCCTGAGTTTGCCTGTGAGGTTGTTGTGGGAGACAGTGTCAAAAGTCTTGGAGAAGTCCAGGTGGAACAGTATCCACTGCTCTCCCCTCATCCATCTATCCAGGCAGTCGTTTCACTGTGGAAAGCAATCAGATTGGCCACGTATGATGTCCCTTTGCTGAATCCATTCTGACTCAATCCTGATCACCTTCTTGTCATCCATGTGGCTGGACGTGGCCTCCAGAATGAGGTGCTCCATCACCTCTCCAGGGATTGAGGTGAGGTGGACTGGCTGGTAGTCCCCTGAGTCCTCCTTCTTGCCCTTTGTGAAGACTGGGATGACATTTGCTTTTTTCCAGTCCTCGGGCACCTCTCCTCATTCTCCATGATCTTTCAAAGTAGCCCAACCATGATGTTCACCAGCTCTTTCAGAATTTCGGAATGCATCTCATTCGGAGCCATGGATTTGTGGATGTCAGATTTGCCTAGGTATTCTCCCACCCAATCCCAACCAAGGAAAGCCTTCCTTCCCGCCTTCCTTTATCCTGATCTCAGAGATTCCTAAGGGCTGGTCTTGTCAGTTAAGCCCAATGCAAAAAAGGTGATCAGTAAATCTGCCTACTCTGTGTCCGCTGTTACCAAGGTCCCCCTCTATTTAGTTACAGGCCCAAATTATTCTTAGTTTTACTATTTTTATTGATGCGTAATAGCATGTTGTTTTCAGGCTTTCCACTTGGAATGCCCTGTACTGCCTTTATCTCTCTTTTTGTAGTGTTTAAAAAATGTATAAAACATTAACTAAATGTACATTATCTAAATTGACATCTTAACATCCACTACTTTACCACACTTTTTTTATTTTATACTACTGAATCACTGTCATTTAGTTATCAGTGTACTCTACTTCAGAGAAAACACACAGTGGTGTTTCTATGAAAAGTTTATATATCCTGATGATTTAGTGATAATGATCTTGAATAAGATTTGTTATTTTTAGAAAGGATAATCCTGTTACATGAGAGACTACAGAACCTATATGTTTATGCTGTTATGCTGCCTGTTTGTGCTGAGGTCTTAAGACCTTGGACCAGTTTGATGGAGAATTACACTCTGGTCTTGATGCTTAATACTTCACATCTACTGCAGATTTAGTGTTGGTACAAGCATGTGTACATGCCATACAAGCATGTTCAGACCAACTTCACAGTGCATGTAATATTTGTCCTACTCAGAGTGCAATGTATTATGCAGCAGGTTTGTATTGACAACCTGGATTTACATGCATGTACAGCACTCTAAGGACAGATGCTACACTAAGGTCTCTCAGTAACGTCTGGCAGTACCTTCTTAAAAAACTGGAGAGTGGTGAGGTCACCTAAGACCCAAACATAGTGGAAGAACTACAGTACATTAAAAAAAAAAAAAAAAAAAAAAAAAAAAAAAAAAAAAAAAAAAAAAAAAAAAAAAAAAAAAGAGTATATTGTCAGATGTAAAGCAATAAAGGTGTAAAAATGGATCTACATTGTGTGCATTGCCACACTCAACAGTACAATATATGATTGAGATCAATGTTCTTTCACAAGCTTTTTTTGCTGAAAACAGTTGCATTTTTCCTTGCAAATAAGTTAAAGCGTCAAGGACACACCCCAATAGTTTTTGTCAATACTACTAATCTATATAGGAGGGCTACTTTGGAATACAGTCTGAATATCTAAGGTTACTCAAGCTGATATGAAATAAAGCTTCAATCCTCTTCCCACCCCTCAGAAAATCCCCAAACGAATGACTAAAAACAACTAAAAAGAAAATTTGTAATTGACCTCATTTGATCACTCTCCTGCTCCCTTTTCATCAAGTTGACTATCTCACACTGGCAGTTGCTGGGTCCTTCCAGTAAAACTTTAAATTTATATGTGAAGTGCCCAAAAGTTTTAATTTTACTCTTACTGAGCCAGCATTACTGAATATGCTAAGACAGGCCCTGTTAACCATATTTATATTATATTGGATATACTGGATATTTATATTATATCCAGTTTTCTTGTTGGGACTTTGCAGTAGCCTTCAGCATAGACCCCCAGCCAGTGTGAATTGGCTTAGAATCCATTAGGTTACACTCTTTTGACACCTGAAGGAAAATTTATTTCTTACAACTGTATCAGCACCACAGTCATCTGTTAGCCAGGTCATTATCATTGCAATATGATGGATAAAACGCTGGCCAACACAGTTGGAGACAGTTTCACTGCCTTTCTGGTAAGTTGTACTTGCTGGGCATTTTGTTTAAAGCAGATGCTGTTTCTCCTATTTTCCCCTTCTTCCTAAAAGACATCATCCACTTTCCTGTTGTGCTGAGAAGGTGCTTATCTCTGTGTGTCCTGCCCAGGTCTCTGTGAAATCCATAAAAAGGCTCCTGGAAGAGAAGCTGGCACAGTATCCCATCTGACTGCTGAAAAAGAGGAGGCACAGGTCAAGAAGCAAAAAGCAGGAATGGACCTATTACCAGCATATATTACTGGAATTGTGTGGTTGTATTTAGTATAGTGGGTGAGTGCTCCTGTATGGCATCATAGTTTCACCCCAGCTGACAGCCACAGTTGCTTGCTCACTCCCCTACCAGCAGTATCCAGGAACGAATGAGAAGAGTAAAAGGTAGAAAATTTGTGGATTAAGATAAAGGCAGTTTAATAGGTAATGAGAAATCTGCACGCACAAGCCAAGCAACACAAGGAATTAATTAATTGCTTTCCACGGGCAGGCAGATGTTCAGCCATCTCCAGGAGAGTAGGGCCCCACCACAAGTAATGGTGACTGGGGAAGACAAATGCCATCGCTCCAAACATCCTCCCTCTCTCTTTCTTCCCCCCACTTTGCATCCTGAGCATGATGCTATGTGGTCTGGAATATCCCTTTGGTCAGTTGGGGTCACCCATCTTGGCTATGTCTCCTCCCAGCCTCCCAAGCACACTCAACTTTCTCTCCAGTCTGGGAACATGAAAAGCAGAAAAGGCCTTGGCTGTGTGTGAGCCCTGCTCAGCAATAACAAAAACATCTCTGTATTGCCAACTCTGTGCTCAGTACAAATCCAAAACACAGCCCTATATCAGCCATTGTGAAGAAAATTAGTTCTACCCCAGCCAACACCAGCACACATGGGAATGTTTTGTCTCCTCTATATTAGGATAGTCGTATATGGTATCATTCAGTGAAATTAAATGTATGAGAAATGCTGTGTGAAAGGCTTTGCAGAGACAGCATGTGCCCTCTAAAGTCTCAAATAAATAGTATGTGTAGTCTATACAATTACCTCAGATAAAAGGACGTTGTGATGCAAGTAACTGTTCTGGACAAGAAAGGACAAAATTTCAGTATTTCCCGCAACAGGGCATTTACTGCATTAGTAGTCAACTTCTACTTCAACCCCAAAACATCAGAAAGGAACAAAAATTCTGAGACTATATTGTTGCAGAGAGATGTGATGGCTCATCCAACTGAGCAGAAGAAACCCACTGATGTACACTGGATGAAAATGTATTTTAATTTTTCCAAAGGAAAGAATGGGCAGTGGGTAGTAAGATGATTGGTAAGGCCATACACTGACTGAAAAACAAAGGTGACTGTGTGCAGACACTGGAAGACTTTATGGATGCTCTAAAGAAGAGAGAAGATGCAGATTATAGCAATCCACATTTTAGGAGAGAACTGGAAGAAGATGGAATAGAAGAAACTGCTAGCTTCCCCAACAACTTGTCAATACTACAGAAAAACAGAACATGGAGGATCAGCCTTGAGTAAGAAGGATGGCCTACTAAGCAACATAACTACAGAGATAAACTGGAAGAAGGACTTGACTGAAGGAGAAGAAGAGCAGGGACATGTTACCTGCACTGATGATCAAAACAGAAATGAGCCAAAGGCGTTAGTAAGAAAGAATCATGTTTAGAAATAGCAAGTTTCTAATGTGTAAAACATATTTTTCAGGAAAGGAAAGGAAATATCAGAGAAAAGAATGGTCAAGGAATAGGCCTGAACATCCCAGAATGAAGGAAATAAAGAATAGTGTCACCTTTCTCCTGTGGTCTAATGTCCCCTAATCACAGATACAAAGACACATACACACATTTACTTCTGAGGAATTTTAAAAGTAAAAAGACACTATTGAAGTTCCATTGCTCAGACTGAAAGGCATTGATGAGCAAAAGAGGTATCAATGGCAAGTATAATGTGGCAATCAATAAGGTTCTAAATAAAATTTTGCAACAAATATAATAATAAAAATCTTGTAATTTGTAAATCTTGTAATTATGTAAATAGCAACACACATCTGACTTTTTTTAGCCATACAAAGTAAAAGAGTATGAAAGAGTGTGTGATGGGGTCCCTGGAGGTCAGTAGAGCTGCAACTCATACTTTATATTCCCTATGTATGGGGGCAAGATTAGAGAAAAGTACACTCTGGTTTCATTAAGAGGTTTTTCTTGGAGGCAAAGCCAATATGTTAACTGGGAGTTAACACAAACAACTACTGTTTCAATCCAAGAAACACCAAGTTACATAAGGAGAAAAAAAAAAAAGCAAATTAATAATTTATGCAAACTAATCTGCAGTAATTCTGGTTCTCTAAACCATAATTTCTATGAAAATTCCTTATCAATGTAACCAGCAGTACTTAAATGAAAATAATTTTTTTAAAAAATCACATTAATTGAGGGTATTGTTTTATCTTCTGTTATAAGGTTTTAAGTTTTTTCTACTACTCTGAATGCTGATAAAGATGTGTAGATCCAGATTTTTCATTTTCTAGCTGAGATGGAAGCTGCATAGTTACCCAAACCTTTGTGTGAAGTTAACAGTGAAACATATTATTTTTTATTACTTTGGTTACTAGAAAATAACAGATTCAAGTAACAGCATATCTGTAAGCACCACTTCACTGTATATAACTCTAGATAAGTATATAATCTGTACAAAGGAAATGTTCCCCCAAATAAGCTTTGAAACAGTATACATACAGAGGTATTATTCAATAGGAAAAGAAATCCATTAACATGATGCAAAGAAAAAGCAAAAAATGGACCAGGTAAGATGCCAGTTATTGATTTAGTCTGGGATACTGGAATACTAAATCTTTTTCTGTGTATTCAGGCACAGTTTATCTTTTGGACCTCCCACAGTGATGTATTTTTATGTTTAAAAAATACCAATCCTATTTAAGAGCAAAGACCTATATTCACATAGCCAGGTTTTCTTTAGCTACTGGGAGAAATTACTATTTTTTGCTGAAATTTTCTTGTATAAATATTGTCTTTTAGATTTAATATTTATTTCTATTGGTGTCTTCCAGGCATTGAAGCACTGTTATTTCATGCTTCTACAGTGGGATTTAATGATACAGGCCTTTAAATTCATCCTTCTATTTTAGAGATTGTTTCCTATGTGTATTTACTATCTTGTAAAATATTTTCAAATAGAAAGGTCAGCCTCTCACTACACTATGGCAGGATAGAGAAAAAGGACAATGACTTAAAATGTTGTCTTCCCAAAGTCAGTCAGAGGAGTGCAAGTGTGACCTTGGACCCACAAACAACATTTCATCCATAATACAAATCAATATAACAGCTATTTCTCCTATGCTGCATGTCACAAGAATAATAGAATAGTTTTTTGTGAAGCATGAGGTCAGAACCACCCTCTAATAAGTACCGTGCAATTGAGTAAGTACTTGCAGCAGGCTGAATGACCCTCGTGTATGAGACTACATTTCCTCTGTTTATTGTCATACCAAGAGGTTTCAGAATGAAGTGGATCTCCATGACTTGGCAGACTTATGTATTACTAGCACCAAAAAAAAAAAAAAAAAGAAAGTTTAAAATGGTGTCTGAACAAGCTGACATATTAGCACCAAACTTCCCAAATATTTAAAAGCAAAAACAAAACCAAAACAAACAAACAAACAACAAACAAACAAACAATAAACTCCAAAACAACCAAATCCAAACAAAATAAACCAAGGAATAATTTTGCAGGAATGTTGCAATGTACCTACAAAATACAAATAATCCCATTAGCACAACATGTGTAGTCTTCAGATATGCCAGATGACTATACCGTATTTACAGCAGACAAAACCAGAATTAGGCACATAGATAATGTGCATATGAATTCACAGACTCAAAGTTATCTTCCTTAGTGTTCCTGGAAATTATACAAATATTATCATCTAATCCTTAAAGCTACAACATTTTAAGAAGCTACTGCCTTCTGCTGCTTGCTCTGCTCCTCATGTAAGAGCTTCTGTGGAAGACTTAAGTCATCCACAGGGGGTCAGGGATGCAAAGACTGTATTTGAAGCTGCTTCTGGATTATTCAGAGGTCATTTGTCAAAGTACTGACATCTAAATTAACTTGGCTGGATTCTCAGAAATGGTACCTTAGAAAAGATAAAAGACTGACTAACACAAACGGTTTTCTAGATCACAAAATACTGCTGGAAAGTTCATGCAGAATATCAGAGCAACTCAGGAACTGGATAATTTTGAGCTGCTTCTAAAACAGATTAGGTGGTCAGGAGTCACGTGATCAGGATGCAGGACTAGTCAGATGAGACAGATGTCAAGCTGACACTCACTAGGAATACAGAGACTTAACTGAGAATAATGAAGAAGTACAGTTAGCTTGCAACATGAAACTGTATATTCTTCTATCTGCATCTATACCTCATTCTCTGAAGAAACTGGAGGAAAATCAACACATGATCTAATGTAATTGCTGTCTAGGATACATATTTCCTTTATATCATTCACAGTCTCAATATATCATATTGTAGTAAGTTCAGACAACTGAAGCAATGAAAAATATCAGTATCACTTTTTTAGTATCTATAACTAGTCTTCATTTAGCATATTCTACTACTGTTTAGGTCATAAAACCAAATTATCTTTTTTTAATCTGTGGTTTTCAAGAGATATATAGTGTTACCTATGCTAAGTGTCCAAAAACCACTGGTCAGAGCGAAAATAAAATTGTGATTTCTAATAGCTATCCATATTTGATTTTCAGTTTTTGAGTTCTTAGATCCTATTTGGGCCATATTTTTATACTGTGTGATAGAAGAGCTAACAGAATAATAAGAAACAACCCTAGAAATTCTTACGTAATCAAAGAACTCCAAAAGGAGTTTTAAAGAAAGTAACAGGGATTTTCCAGTGGAATTGTGAGAGATGGTAATAATTAAATTTCATTTTCTGAAAAAAAACCAAAAAGGAATGCATTTATTCTTGGCAAACCACTCTAACACTCTATTAGAATGTTGTTTATTTACTTTTGAATTGAAAATAAAGTGTAGTGAGAATTCTGTTTCTGCTTTTTTGTAAATTCAAAACTGAATATGATTTGACAACTGCTGCCCACCTCACAAATGAGTAAGCATGAAAAGCTATCCTCTAAACCCTCACTGACTTCAGACATAATTAAACTATTTTATATGCTTAAATAATTTCTTATCTTGTGCACATTAATAGGATACAGCTATTGAGAAAATTAACCAAAACAAACACATTTATCAAAATTCAGTATTAAAAAACCCTTGATTTCTGCAGGAATTATCTTTCGGTTTTGAACGATTCCAGGTAATTTTAAATGCAGTTTTCATCACAATGCTTCAAATTGTTATTATTTTTAAAAAAATACAGATATTTATGTGGTATTTATTCTTCAATATTTTCTGTTTCTAAAAGAAGAAACTCTGTTGTGTAAAAACTGTGTCTAAAAACTTAAATCAACAGATCTGGAGTCTCACTTTGTTACTCTAAAATCATCCACAGTAGGAAAGGGAAGGAAAGTTCAAACGCACAACTTTGCATTGCTGCCAAAATACACGAGCTCTATCTCGGTGAATTGAGTCAGTTGAATCCCACTGTGATGATGGAGTTCAGGCTGCAAGAAGAGTTCATGTTGGGCTGAGTCTGCAGTACCACCCTAGAATGCAATGTGCAGTATCTGTTCTGTATTCCCTTGGGCTGGGAATTTATAGCAAACAGTGCTTTTGGGAACAGTGTTAGCAACTGAAATACTGCAGCACAAAGTGCCCTCCCAATAACTCTTAGCTACTGCCACAGTGCACACAGATAATAAAAATAGAATCTTGCTTGTTCATCTGAAGTAGTTTCTGAATTCAAGTGGTCGTAAATAACTGTAAGTTAAACCTGATGGTCAACTGAAAATCAGAAAACAAACAGAAACAGATATTTACCTCAGAATTTCAAGCTAAAGAACTCAGCAAGATCACTGAGGCAAGACAAATACCACAAAAAGATGTCAAAACCTCCTTATCTTAGAGTGGGAGAAAGTATTTTTTCTTCTTTAAAGGCTAGTGTCTGTAAAATAATATATAACATTAATTTAAGCACTTCGATTAAACTCAAAAAAGTGTTTTAATTGCTGTAGATTTTGACTAAACCGCTAGTTTATTATTGAAACTTTGTTTGAATTAGTTTATTTTCCTAAGGCCTTTATTTTTTTTTTAACACAGTATGAATTGTTAAACAAAGACCTGAAAACCATATGGCTTGGCTCTGTTCTGAGCAAAAACATTGCTGGGCTCTGATTTCTGCCCTATTTAATATTTGCAGGTTTATCAATGCTACTGCTGTGCACTCTGCTGTGACTTAGCCTGACTACACCTTAATGTCTCTGTGATGTAAAATGAAGTAAGCTATACTTCCATGAATTTTGCAACTTGCCTGAGACATTCACTTTAAAATTTCTATTTAAAATTCTCTTATCATTTCTGAATGACAGAGAATTGAAATGTGGCAATTTTTTAATTGAATCTGAATTTCTTATTTAATTGTTGGCAGTACTTAAACTTTTAATTCGTCTCCAGTCAGAACATCAGTTTGAGTGCATTGTGCAGCAACGTCCAATACTAAAATATACAAACTGTTGCAAACCTGATTTCTAGTATTAAAAATGGGTGACTTTGAGGCATTTGCACCTGCTCATGGCTCTTATGTCATATGCATGTGCAGGACTGCAATGAGAGGATGTGTAGGTGTATGTTGTCAGCTGCTATCTGAGATGAGGAAGCTTCTCATCCATGTCTCCTGAAAAGTTTGGGTGGTCACGGACGGCGTTGCTCCTGTCAGTAACCACTCCTTGGGTTAACAAGGGTATCAGGGCTTATTGAGCCTGGGTGGCCACATACTCTTCACACCCTTTCTCAGGGTGATGAAACTCAGCTCTTCATTTTCCATGCAACCCTTCCATAACCAGGAGACTTCTCCCAGTTAGTATGATACAGGCTACACGCCACATGCAAGGTCAAAGCTCAACTCCTTTCTGGGGTTCAATTTCACTAAGAAACAAATTAACAATGAAACAATCAACTCCCAGTGCTCAGCTAAACACATCTTTTCAGTTTACTACAACACAAACCCAGGATGCCTCTGCCAGGACAGCCACCCTGGAATCTGCTTCCTCTTCTTAATGACCTTCAGCTGTCTGCCCCTCCCTCTCGGCCTCCCATTGCTGGCAGGTGCTAAGGGGTGGGGAAGACTTCATCCAGGACACTGTTAATCACCTCCCCACTCTGTGCTTTGTTTGGCTGACATGCCGTACTTAATATCAGCAACTTGTATTTTTCACTGCTTTGAAGGGTGTAGTGCCCAGGTCTGTGACCTCATTTAAAAGAGAATGAAAAACCGAAGCCTTCTCCATGGCAAAAGTAAGTGGAACAGGGCCATGTTACAGACTCCTCTGCCATCAGGATGTAGCCCTTCCAGGGAGTGTTACCTGTATTTCGTATGAAAACTTTGAGTGATGTTTACCCAGCCTATAAGCAAGGCATAGTGTGCAGTAGAAAAGTATGCAGTAAACTAAAGGAAGAAAATTGATATATTTTACAGGCTACTTGGTTCTACCTCTTGTCTTTTCAGGCAAAAATCAGACCTCTGCTATCTTACTCTCTGCTTATGAGAATAAGATGGCACTTGTTTTTCATTGAGTGAAAAGTGAGTTGTGCTAGTGGTAGAACTACAGGCCTGTCTATCAGCGAATCTAGGCTTCCGTGCTGACCTTTTCCAACTCTGTTTTCAGAGTCAGTTAATTCAATATGAATATGTTATAATGGTAAAAATGAGGTCTGAGGTAGTATCTTTTATTACAAGCAGTTGAAAACAAAATGTGTAAATTTGGTCAAATGCTTTTTGCACCGTTTTTTTTTTTTTTACAACAAAACGGTGTGTCTGTTCTCTTGGTCATGGCAGATGATCCAATATCAGATATTACTTCTCCTTACAGACCTTTCCACTTTTATAGCCCCATTCTTCCTATGACCATAATCATGTTATTATATACAGCTGTCACAGAAGTAGAAAGTGTCCCCCATCGCCCTGAATGCATACACAAGCAAAAACCACCAAACCAACCCAAACCCAAATCTACATCACAAAACCTCCAGAAAATTTTACTCTAAGAAAGTATGTTTTGAATTCCTTGTCTAAACATATTTCTAGGGTTGCAATATGTTCTTGAGTAACATACAAATTACTAAAACATTGAGGACATTGACAAAAACAGCTAGAAATAATTTCAGCAATTTTGACAAACATCTTTCAGAAAGTACGTGTTTGATGATGCTATTTCCTAGCAAGCTACTGATGACAAACATGAGCAGTCAACAGAAAATCCAAGGAGAAATGCAAATTCATTAGTATACCATTTTAACAATTTTCATTAAAATCAGGCTATTACGGACACGTTTTGTTTAAAAGAAAATGAAAATGCTCTATTATGTAGCTACATGTGTCTACTTCTAATAATGAAGTATTTGGGATTGTCACAATGGATGGAGTAACTTTTTATTTCACATTAAGGTAAGAGAAATAAATATACAATCAGAAAAAAAGAAATTATGTGATCAGGAATAAATGCAACATGTAATATGAACATGTTTCAAAGAAANAAAAAAAAAACCAACCAAAACCACCACCAAAAAACCCTAGTTTTGGAAGAATTTAGCCTAACAGTCTCATGGAGTTGGTAACTGTAAAAGCAGGGGTTCCAAAATATGAAGATCTGGGAGAAATATAATGTACAAAATACTCTGATACAAGTCAGTGTCTCCCAATTCACCAAAATTTGCCAACTCCACATTTTAATTTTTCTCAAATATTCTAAGAATTATCATGAATACTGTTTGGGTTAATAACTAGAAACTTTATTATAGAGAATAGCTTATGAAATAGCAGGAAAACAAATGTGATGTTTGTTACATGATATACAAAAATATTATGTCCTTAAAATAAGTATCTTGCTATGGGGGAGTGTTACTTCTGTGTTCATTGTGGTAACCTGTTGTGTCTACACATACAGTAAATACAGAGTTTCTCTTTTAAGGTTCTAAAGTTGCAGGGAATTGCAGTCTTTTGTTTTGTGTTCTGTCAAGCTTTCAGCCTAGCCCCTGTAATAACTGAATCTTTTCAGCTCAACTTTGAATGACCTTGTACTTGGAAAATGTTTTTAAATCCTGTTTAGTCATTGTAGTTGTTCAGAAGTTAATCTAAGCACATTGTTTTTTAAGTATGGTTAGCTTCTTGTTGCCCAAATGTAATAGGGAAAAAATGGTCATGAGGAGAATGATAAAAATATTAAGAAACAGATGAAAAGCAAAAATTACTGTTAGTAAAAGGCAGGGATGTGGAAAAAGTGAAGGCTCCATAGAGTCAGTGTGACTGAATAATTTAAGGTAGAAGAGAACTAGGAGATCCTGAAAGCAAAGAAAAAGTTTAAAATGTAAACTTGTTAGAATTGAAATGATGGTCATTGTGGTCATATTAAAATTTCATAACACACAAAGATAAATGACAGGAAGTACAAGATCACAAATATGAGGTGACACAATACACAATGAGTGTATTGGTATTGATCCAATAATTGTTGAATCTCCTTAAATCTCCATAAATTCCTGTTTGGAAATGCCAAACAGAGAAGACTCAAATGCAGTCTCCAACCTTTACGTTCATAATTGTGCAGATAATATTTGCAGTAATAGTAAAAATTTTAATTGAAAAATTATGTAAAAAAATCTTGGCATTGAGTACTACAGCCACTCTCTTCTTCTGAGAAGGGCTCTTGGACATCAATGTGATGGAAAAATTAACTTGCCAGGCACAGCTATCACTAAAGATGCAGGAATCTTTCTGCTAGGGCAACAGGTGGAAGGATTGGACATTTTAATGTATGTCCAATTCACACAGTGTGAAACCTTCTTGCTTCTCTGCATGCACAAACACACACCAAAAGGTTGTTTTATTTCTTGTCACAGTGGTACATCAGGGCAACTCTTCCAGAAACCATACAGAAGTTACAATGGAGAGGAAAAGAAAATAAATACACTTCTCTATAAAAACAGGTATAATATTCCTGGTGTAGGATACTGATGTTGGTGAAATGCAATTTTCAGGCTAAAATATATTCCGACCATGTTTCAACCTCTTTCTCCATTTGTTTGGGGTAAAGTCTATGCCTGCTTTGCTTCCCATGTAAGCTACACAACGATTTGCTTTGGCAATGCTTTTAGCCCTTTACTACAAAACCAGGTACTCTGTATATATGGATCTTAAACAGAGTACATTTACATAGTGGCACCAGCTGAAATATTTCACATATTTGTAAGGGTTAGATCTTGAAGACTTCCTTTGCTTTCAATTGTAGGCTCTGAAACCCAACCATGGAAGTGATAGATCTGAAAAACTTCCTGTCTGAGATGCAAGTGTGCTCATGCATCCCAAAACACTATCAAGACCTAACCTAAACCCAGGTCTCTGACTCTTGTCTTTCAACTGTTATTATTTAATTCAGAGGGAAAAAGAAAGAAACAAAGACGAAGAGGCATGAGACACCTGACTCAGGTGTGCTGGAGCCTCAGCACCTCTCAGAACACCCAGAAACTTCTCATTAACCCATCAATGTGCAGAAGTGTTCAGAAGGGAGGATGTCAGCAGGTGGATCCAGGTTCTGCTCGGTGGTGCCAAGCAACAGAGTAAGAGGCACTGGGCAAAAACTGATGCACGGGAAGCTCCATTAGGAACTCCTTTACTGTGCAGTGGCCGAGCACTGGAAATGCACTGGATTGCCCAGAGAGGTGGAAGTGCCGCTCACCGGGGATGTTCAACAACGATCCTGTGCAATGTGCTCTGGGATGACCGTGAGCAGGGAGGTTGGACCCGATGGTCCACTGTGGTCCCTTCCAGCCTGACCCATTCTGTGACTCTGACCTGTACGGTTCATATGTAAACGTATAGGACCTTGACAGCGGCGGGATTCATGCGCTCCTACGGCTGAGGAAGGGCAGGGATCCGCTAGACTCCCAGGCATTTCCCACATCCTTCGCTCAGCAGCTTCGTTGGACAGCAGGTGCTNCGCTCGCCCGCGCGGTGAGTGCGGCGGAAAGTTTTCATTTGTGCGGTTCACGGCGTCAGTTCTCTCCCCTTTCCCCCAGGCGCCGGCGGGGGTTGCCTGAGCCCGCTCCGCCAGGCACGGACTCTCCTCTCCCCTCGCCGGCCGCTCAGGAGG
>VYXD01011146.1:331105-347971 GCA_013397195.1 Hylia prasina | reverse complement strand
GAGCTGCGGGGTCTGGCGGAGAGAAAGCTGATCTGATCACCTGAGCCGCTGCCAGGTACCTGAGCGCGGGGCGGGGGCCGGCCCGGGGCCGAGCGGGCGCGACCCCTGTGGGACCGCGGGTTCGCGTCCCGCTCCCTGCGGGCAAGCCGGAGGAGCCGGGCGGCGGACGCCCGGCGCCTCCGAGACATGAATTAAATCGGGCTTGGGCCCCTGCCCTGGATGAAACCACCTGTCCTGAAGCAGTTTTGTTCACTCTTCCAGAAGCCACGGTTCGCTTGAATTGAAATGGCGAAAGTCCTGAGGTACTGCCTTGTGCAACTCCAGCGAAAAATGAACTGTCAGAAGGGTTTTAGGGAATTTTAAGTCTTGAAGGAACCTGTGGAGGTAATTTCATCTCTCCCCAACCTTGCATCATGATTAAATATACCTAAACTGTTTCTGGGAAGGGTGAGCTTAATGAGTAATTATGGGTTTACCTTCAAAAGTTCATCCTCTGTGTCTTGCACTGTGGCCTCCCTTCACAGGTACGCTTCTCTCATTTTTGCAGTTGGTTGATCATTGCTGATAATTGGGTGTATTTATTAAAAATATAAAAACGTTAGTAATGTGAAATCTTGTTCTAGAAATCAGCGAAAATTCTCTGCCGAACACATCAGTTACACCAAAAGTATATGGCAGAGAGGAAGGTGACGCCTAATGCTGCAGGTAGCCAAAACAGCATTTCCACATGGCATGTGGTCTGGTTAAAGCCTTCATGGTTGATGAAGCTATCAAAAGAAAGCATCCATCTGAAAGTAGAGGTTCCCTTCTTCAAGAAGCATGGATGCACATGACAGTTGGCGTTGGATTCCGGCCGTGGGTAGAATCAAGACTTCTTGAGAAAACATATTGCATAGGTGATCTGTGGGGAGAAAATTTCCTGTTTGGAAATGCTGAACAATGCTAAATGCTTTGGGGATATCTTCAATGTCTGGTGAGAGAAGTTAAGGAAACTCTCTAAAAAGATACGGTTTACTATTCCTAGTATGCAGATGTGCACTATCACGCAAAATTTGGTGGAGGCAGAAGGAAGCCCTGTGCTCTGCTCTTTTACTAGCTGAACATAAATTACATATTACTAAAACCTTGTAGCATGTAGTATTTTTGGAGAACATTATACATACTAGAAACTTTGAAGAAACAGTACAAATATGAATTTCTGATTGCTTTGATATCTTGATGTGCACAAATTGTAGTTAAGCATCTGATTTCCCCTTTAGAATAATTTCAATTACATGTACACTTCTACTTGTTCCTTGATGAACACATTCCATATGTGTTGAAGTCAGCAAATAGAAAATACTTTGAAATGTATTTATTTTAAGTTTCTTGCATATTATCATGCCAATCTTGGATCTTTGTCTTTTATCAGATCAGATAGCTTTCTGTGAGGAAAGCAGGGAAAAAAAGGAACAGGAAAATAGTTACTATTTGCAAAAACAGAACTGTTTTTGAAAACAGAACCCAGTCAGTGTCCTGCAGTAATCTCTCCAGCTCTAGGTAGAATCCAAAACGTACCGTTCTTCTGATGACAGGGGATGCATGTGTTCAGGGTTTATTTCAGAGTATTAATAAAATAAAAAAGAAAGTGAAGTAGCAATCTCTAAGCAGAGATTCTCTGAATGTACTGAAGTGTAGACACATACATGCTTTACTATTTTGCTCATTCATCAACACATTTGACAGGTTTAAGCAAGTGTATGTTACATAAAGAAGGGGGAAGCTAGATTTTATTAAGTAAAAGACATGATAGCCTGGTCAGTTTGGCAGCTTTTTCAATATAGCATTTATCTAAAGTGATTAACTTTGTAAAGAAAGCTTTGTGAAGATACTCTGAATTTGAGTGGGAACTAAAATGGCTTGATTTATTGAATGGACTTAAGTAAGATTCTTCAAGTGGTTTGAAAATCAACTGATGAAATTATTCGTCGATGGTTAGTCCATTTTAAAGTCATATTTCATATGAAAACTTTGTGTGGAGAACAGTCACTTGAAAGCATAAATCCATATGGGTTGTGTTTATATGTTTTTCTAGCATCTTCACTGTTGAAATACAAAGTTGTTGCTAACCAGCTAATTTCTTTAGCATAATTTCATTTCACTGGCTGTGGTTTACTTAATTTCCTTTAGATCTAAGAATTTATTTTGTTTCTGTGCTGTCTTCTAATATTTGCAGAATTGTGATACCGTTTAGGTTGGGAGGGGATACTTGGGAGCATCTATTGCATCCCACCCTGGAACAGATTGCCCAGAGCAGTGCCTAGTTAGTTTTGAGTATTTCTATTCCTGGAGATTGCAACACCTCAGGACAACCTGTGGAGGTGTATCACAGTAAAAGTATTTCAGTTTCTATTGAGATTTTCTTTGTCTTCTGTTCTATGCTTCTGGGTAGGGTTGTCTCTCTCACAGACTGCCTTAGCAGGCATTTTGGATAGAAAAGTTATGTAAATGTCTTTATAAAAGATGTTAGTGAGAGAGTAACTTTTCATCCAGCAACTGGATAAAATTGCCCTTAGGCTGTTTCCTTGTCCGTTTCCTTGTCCGTTTCCTTCGGAGATTCATAAACTGCATTTTAAAAAAAACCTTCCCAGCTGAAATCTAGTTTAATGGTTTAAGGGTGTATCAGAACTAAAGGATTAGTCTTAAGTATCTGTTGAGATATTAGCACTTTGGATATTTTTTCTTCAAAGAAAAAAAAGACATTTATCAAATGTTTGAGGTTTTGGTTGGTTCTAAATCAAACTGTTTTAGCAAACAGATGTATGCATCCAAAATTGATTTAGCATCTGAATGAAATACGGCATGTTTTCCTTTAAACATAACTTCTTGGACTCTTGTATTCACTGTTATATAAACTGTACTTCTGAAATGATATCGTTTCTGGGAACTGGCACCTATTGATAGGGGGTCTGTTGGCTAAATACACGGGAGCCTTCTTTGGCTAGTGAAGCTCCTGAGTCTTAGTGGAAGTATTGGGCATGCTAGCTTTGTTTTAACCTCAGGTGTTCCAGGCATCTACTTCTGGATGTTGTTTCTTTTCTGTGACAGAATTCTAGAGACCCTGACTCTTTTAGTCACCCAGGATGGCCTTTATGTTCAAAAGAAGGTTCTTATTCACCTTTATTCTGTTCTTTTACAGTAACAATTCCCACAAAGTAAAGGTGCCTACAAGAGTCATATGTGGTATTTTTAATACTTCCTTTATTTTTTATGTTCCTTTCTTCATTATTTTCTAAAGCTGAGGTTCTACTACTGTCTTGACTTCTCCATCTTAGGTTGGTAGTATTTGATATTTACTTTAATAGTACTCAAACCATTGTAAGACTGTCACTGGTAATAAGTAAGATCTTGGAGGAGGACCTGTTAAAAGCACAATTTTGTTGCACTCTGTGAAAACTGACATTGACATAAGTTCTGTGGTGGAATTTGCAAAAATGAGAAAGCCAAATTAAGAAACCAGTCCAAAGCTTCCAGATTGTCTACTGAGAAGCCTTGTTTAAAGTTAAGGAGGTGTACCTCTACAATATCCTGTACTGGGAAAATTAGGGTTGTGTCTGCAGTAGGACAGTTTGTAATTATTTTTAATTTCAGTGACTCCTCTTCTTATTTTATTTGAGAATTTCTTGAGAAATAAAGTGATGGTTCTTGAAAACAATGGAAAAGGAAACAGAATTTATTTTTTATTTTTAAATTCCTTGTTATTTTTGGCACCTTGTTAGATTTCTGTGATGGGCTTGACATTGGATGACAGTGGAAAAACAAAGGTCAAATGTAAGTCATGTCACATCTCTATTACTTGTGTTAACTGCTGCATTCTATTTCAGGGTTTTATGCTGCTGCCTACCACCTCAAAACATCAAGATCTTCAGTACCTATGTTCTTACTATTCTTAGGAGATTTTGGTTTTGCTGTTTAAAAGATCTGGCTTGTGTTTCCCTTCCATCTTGTTTTCCCTTGTGGCTGTGTATTTTTGGGGGTAGAGCAGATGGATATGCTGTTTTTGCAAAACCTAGTGGCTTGTGGTATAGGAAATTAGTCTAATTTGTTTGTTTCTGGTTTTTTTCTTGTACTTGTTTTGGGTTTTATTGGGGTTTTTTTGTAACGGGGATGATATGTTGTATCTCTGGAAGCTCCTTCTATGGGTGGAGTTTCTGAGCAAGATTACTTTCTTTAGTGTTATGTGCTTTCTTTTTAGTCTTATGTATTTCTTTAAACCCCTGTTTGGTCTATAGAGATTCATAGCGTATTCCTTGGTGTCCTGTAGGGAAGCCTCTTGTGGTGAAAGATAGTTCATTTGGTATAAAGTAATGTCCATTGCTAAATTGATGATTGATGTCCTTGCTCTCAGGTGCTTTCTAGGTTAGACACTTTCATGCTCCCCTGTTCTGTAACTGAAAAGATAGGAATAGTTCTTTCAGCTGTTCTGTGATGGTAATCTACATCAAATCCTTGCTTAGAACAAGACACTGATTCTGAACTGGATTTTCCATGTTGAACAGAGTGTCCTTTATTGATGTTCATACAGAAAGTTGGAAGAAGCAAGCACATTATCTTCTGGTTTTACTGGTGATGCTCACAAGTTTGATTTGTTTAGCTGAATTTTATATTTACCAGCCTAGGATCTCTCTATTCATCAAAAATGCTGTTTTGAGTTCAAACAAGCATCTTAACAATTTACTCCTATCAATCAATTCATCCCACAGTCTGTACTGATAAAAGGCTTTGCCCAACTGTGGTGCAAGACCTTACACTTCGCCTTGTTTCAACTTTGAGATTTTCAAGCCAGTCACTGTCGTTTCCTCTGGATGGCATCCCTTCCTACTGGTGTGGAAACTGCAGTGCTCAGCTTGATAATGTTTATATCATGAAGATGTGATTAAGAAGATACTAAACAGTACTGGTTTCAGTAAAAACCCTGGAGGAATACCACTTATGACTGGTTTCCGTGTGGACACAGAACTGTTAACTGTAACCTTCTGGAAAGGGACATAGAGCCCATTCCTTATTAATGTAATAGTTCATCCATCAAACCCATTAGCTCTCCAATGAAATGGCAAGAATGTTGTGGGGGACTGTATCAAAGGCTTTATGGAAGTGTAGTAGGTGGCATCCATAGCTCTTCATTTATCCATTGATGTAATCACTCCATTTATAGGATCATTAGATTATCAGGCATAGTTTGCCCTTGGTGAAGTTTGTGGCCTGTATCTAAGTGCCTTCTTGTCATCCATGAGACTTGTCATAGTGTACTGTGTTGGAATCAAACCATTGAGAGATTCCAAGTCAGAACTACAATTTTATAGGAAAACTAAAATAAGGGCAAATAGTGGCTGAGTCAGGATACAGCCTGACACCGTGTTGATCAGGGTGTTGGTAGCAGTCTGATTAAATGGTAGACATGGTTCTGTAGAAGGGTCTGAAGATTCTCTGAAGGTCCAGTGGTGGTTATGTAGCTCTTGTCCTCTAGGAATACAGTAGGTAGGGCTGGCCATGGTGTTCCAAGCCTCAGATTATGTCCAGGTAGGAATACTTGGTTCTTTCCCCTGGGCAGAGCATCTCACAATGGGATGATGTAATTTTTGAGTCATGTGGTGAGAACTTGATTGCCCATTAGCAGAGATAGCCCCCAGAGGGAGTTATCAGGGGTGAGTAATTTATTAAGATGGTAATAAAATATATACTTTTGGTTACATCTTACATTGTAACCTAAGACATAGCACATAACAGGAGAATCTGCTCCATGATTTTACTGGGCACCATGGTCATGATTGTAGATTGGTGGTTCCCATGATCCTTTTTACCCTTTTTAAAACAAAGACATGAGATTCCCTTTCTTCCAGTCAATGGGGACTTTGTGTGAATGCTGTAAGATAGACATGAGTGCAAAAAATACCTGTTGTGGGAACGACAAACCATTGTCAATAAAGGAAGTTGCATTTTATGTGCAGAGATTTAGGCTCTTCTAATTTTTCCAAATGCACTGAGGGGCCTCTAAAACACACTTTCATGTCTATGTTTACCATGTTGTTACAGATTCAACATGGAGGTGAATGAGTGTATCTGGTCTAGTTTTCCCATCTAATTTTTTTGGTTTGAGAAGGAGTTATATTGTTCTTGAAGAGTGATTTAAAATAGTTTTCTTGTCCTGTGCTGTTATTGAGAGCGCACTGTTTCAACTGTTTGAAGTTTAGCTCACAACTTAAAAGGTATGCAAGTATTCTCCTATTTGTTCACAATTTTACAGGATTTGGAAAATACTACAATGTCATTTCAGGTGCAGTTGAAATAATGGACCCACATTGCACTTGGTTAGTCCTGGTAATACAGATGGAATATACCCAAATGCATACATATGGTTATATTGTATGTAAAATAAAATTATTTATGCATTTCTGTGTTCTTGAAGGGATTAAAAATCACAAGTGCATCATGATTATATTAATCCAGAGCATTACATTTAAACAAAACTAGCTTTGAGAGCTGTGCTGAAGCTTTTAAATTATCCTATACTCTAAAGTAAGTGATGGAATTGTTACAATAATGCTCAGAATTTTAGTGCGTACAGGAAGCAGTTATGTGACTTAGAAAAGTAATTTCCTATCCAGTTCTGTGCATCTTCCATCTAGATTACTTCTATGACTGCAGTTAGTTTTAATTGAAGTACTTTGGAAAGTTACAGCTCGAAATGAAAGCTGGCAGATCACTTATCCTATCCTTAATCTAAAAAAGGGATTAAAAGAAAGATTTGTGAGATTGATATCTCACATTTTCTCCTTTTTTAAAAGATTTCCTACATTCATCAAGTGCCAATCTCCAATATTGAGTACTCAGAAAAAAGCAGCTGCTGTTAGAAGGTTGTTCTAGTGAATGAAGGGAAACAGAGCATCGTATGTGCTCACTGAAGAAGAAAATAATTTACTTTTTGCTATTCAGTGAGGGTGGCATTGTGTGTAATAGGGCCATGTCTATCTAATAAGTTCTGTGTACCAGTGAATTGATATTTATTTTTGTCCCTTTTCTCCTGTGATGTTACTGATCTGCCCTCAGTGATATTAATTTTTTGACTATGCCATGATGTTGGGGGTTAAGTTCTACATTTCCTAAGGAGGTCTTGTCCCTCCTTAGCAGGTACCTGTCTTTCAAACCAAGACACATGACCAGGAAGTACCTTGTATTTCCTGCTGGTTGATGCCACAATAAGTCAGTTACTATGCCAATTAAGAATATATAACAAAATTACTCAGTTAAGTGTACTGCTGTCTTTTTGTTATGTTGATGAACTAATCTGAGAGTATGCTGATCAAATTGTGTAATGACAGCATCTTTTAATATAATTTGGGTGATATTTTTGCTTAGACCACTATTAGGGCATCAACATTTTAACAGTGACAACACTATATTATTTTTATGGTGCCTGTTGACATTCAGTAGAGTAATGAGTAAGGATTCAATTTCTAAGGGAGTGTGGGTGCATATTTACACACAAGTGTAAGTAAAGCAGTATACTGCATTGTCCCTTTTTTGAATTTGTTGCAAGAACTACCAACCGAGAAAAGATAACAGGAATTTCTTTGAATAGAAAATTATGTGTGGCATATACATGAAACTTTTTTTTACTATAATACATTTACATGTTGATCCTATCTCACTTATGCTGCAACATTAAGGAATTGAGGGGATGGGTGAAAATATTCGTTTGCTGATGATGTGTCTTGGGTTGTAATATATAAAAAAAGCAGTCAGTCTGGTCAAGTCACCTACAGCCCTCTTACAAATTTCTACCTGATAATTAGATGTTAACAGTGCATACTGTCTGTGAGTGACTTCTGTGAACTTTTTTTAAGAGCCTGATGTGTCTAAGGTTCTAAGTTTTCTTGTGAGTTACTGATCAGTCTTCTGAGGGCTTTTTAGATTGTTGAAAAGCATAGCACCTCACACATAGATTCTCTAAAGAGTAAGAGTATATTTTGTTGTGACTATTCAGCAGAAATTGGTTGTAAAGAGAATGGCTCTTATCTAGGATTATAATATGTGGAAAATGAAACACTGGCACAGTAGGGTCAAGAGAGTCTGAACTGACAGTGTGCAGCAGTGTAAGTTTAAAACTCTTGTGAGACATCAAGAAAGAAGCAAGTCTTGTCACTTGCATGTGAAGTGTATGTGTCAGCTTGATAAAAGACTTCAGCTGTTTAGTTGCAAGTGTACTAGTCTGTCCTAGATGTTAAAGGAGCCCAGAACAATCCAGAGGAAAATTTTTCTTGCAGGTTTCAGTGCTTATACCAGCCAGCCAGATTATTTCATACATTCTCCCCTCACACCCCATGCCCTGTCGTATTTTCCTTTCCACACAAAATTTTCCAGCCTGACAATCATGTGTTTTGAAATACTCAATTCATATCACAGAAAATTAGCAGTATGTAATTATTATAGAGTTCTTACTAAAAATTAACAGTAAACCAGTAGCTCCCTCTGTCCTCCCAACTGTTTTATTTTCCCACTTGGGGATATGGACTGATTAAAGAACTAAAATGAGAGTTTATGTCCTGTAGTTTTGTAGTGATGATTGGAGAGGCAGGAGTGAGGAAGAGGCTGTTTGGATTGAGTGTGAAGAGGTTGGTGTTCATGTTTTTCTTTTCTGCTCTGAGGGTATTCTCTTTCAGATTTGAGAAGATGAATAATAATAAGTGAATAATAATTTGTAATGCTGTAAAGATTTCAGGTATGATAGGAACACTTAACAGTAGTTAACATGCTTAGAAATAAACACAGTGAAACATCAAAAAGTACTTATTTCAAATTACAGGTAACTGAGATGCTTGGTGTATGAATTTATGTTAAAGGATGCAAGTTTTTCAGTTTATCCTTTTTCTCAACACAGTGTATAATATACATCTAAACCAAAAACTACACTTACTGTAAATTTAATACCCAAACTGTTATGAATGTATAGTTAGTTTCTGTGAGGTAAGAAAGAAGATACTGCTTATGCTTTTGATACTTGTTTTGCTACTAATTTAAAAGTTTTACTTTAGTAAATCCAGTACTATTACTTGGAAAAAAAAGATGCCAGCTAATTCTCCTTGATAAAGTGGTATAAAAATATTCAAAAGATTCTATGGCTCTAAGCTTGTATTAGACAGGTAACTGCAATACTGATACAGTTTTAGGGACTTTTGATATCAAATTGCCAGTGAAATAGTTATGCTTGGAATTCCCTTCCAAAAGGAAGGTAGAATGTTTTAAATAAGGATATTTGTCTTTCCCTGCTTGTGAGTCAGAGGCATTCTTCATTTTTTGATTTCTGCTGATGTTTTATAAATTCACAGCTTCACTTGAAAGCAAATATTCGTGCTGCAGCTATTCATGCCATATAACCTTTGTTAGTGGCTTATCTTTTGTCAGTGTTTCTGAGCTTGCTGCTGCTAAAAATCAGTAAGAAAAAATCCAGATTACTTTTCAAAGAATGCTTTCAAAGCCGAAGATAGTCTGCATTTCTGTTTGTCTTTCAGTATGATGAACTTCAATCACTTTCACTATAGGCTGAGGGGAAAAATGTAACTTTTCAGGGAATACATCATGTGCACTTTTCTTTTTTCAGAGAATTTTTGTTCTTGCATGCAAACTTGATTGTGGGGTGAGCATCTTAATCTGACATTAGATATGTTGTAAGTAATGAGTACTTTTTGCTAGCTTTCAAGTGACATCTGTATTCTGCCTTTATATAGGATCTCAGCTGTTCAAGGTACACTCTTGCTGACCTCTTGAGCTGTTAACATGCACTTGAGTAGGCTGCATGTTCTTTGGGTAAGCTGAAGATTGATACATCCCAGGCCTTGATAGCTGTACTGTTTTTCTGTGCCAACTTCAGACAGTCTAAGTAAGCAGTCTTTTTTCCATAGAAATTGGTTGGCTCCCGGGACCATGCAGGGAAAAGCTTTACCAAGTCCATGAATTCTGCCAAGAGCTTAAAGAGACTGTTTAAACTTCTTTTAAACTTTATCTTAAATCGTAATAATTTTCATTCCATTATACAATACATGTAATTAATCATATTCCTTAGATTTGAATGAAATAGCTATTAAAATGTTTGGCATGTTAAAGTTACATATGGTAACTCAGCATTCTTTGACTATTTTCTTAGTAATATTTTGTTATCATAATGAAAAATTTTGTACATTTCTGTGTAAACTTTCTTTTTGTGAAATAAAGTTCTCATATTTTTAACTTCGGATGAAGTTGGGTTTTTTTATTTGTTTGATTGGGGTTTTTTCTTTACTGGTTACGTTGTTTGAGGATGCATTTGCATCCTTATTCTTTTGGCAGTATAGTTAGGCAGGACATTGCTTAGTTTTGTGTCCATTTAGAGAAATTACCTATTGAGTACATAGTGAAAGGCATATGATGATTTAATTTAAAATATCTTTTGATACAATTGCAGCATTGCTTTAGAGTTCAGTGTGCGCTCATTATAATTTGCAGTGGTGACTTTAAATATCAGTTTATTATGATCAAAAATAAAAACCATATATTGTAATATCATTGTTTTGCAATTTTGGAAATTCCAGTGACTTTTCACTTACTTCTGTAGGATTTGTGAAAGCTTTGGTTTGTATTTTGTGCTTGTGGATGCCGTTGTTTTTTGTTTATCATTTAATGGATGCCTTTTACCTTGTTTTCTGTAGCTGTTTCTTTGAAGTTTGTTCAGTGCCCATTCAATATTCCTTATTGCAAAGAAGATTTTTTTATTTTACAGCCAGGATGAGTTTTTTAATGTTGTTTCATCTATTGTTCTTTTAGCACAGACAGAAGTGTTGCAGAACTTAGGAGTGGCAATTTCACTGACATGAATACAAATTTGTGGCTGATTTTACTCTTTTTTGGACAACTTAAAGTAGTCTGTTTGTGGAATAGTTACAGGTTAAATCAACCTGCTTATTTAGTTAAAAGAGGTGGTTTATACCTGAGTGTTTGTGCTTTCACTAGGAATGTTTGTTGAACATTTTTAATATAAATACAAAGTCATATTTGGTATTTATATTATCAGAGGGAGCTTTTGCAAAGTTTAGGTAGAAATTCAGTTGTCAGAGGCTCAATACATGCCGTGTACTGAGCAGAAATTATGGGAGGGATGTGAAGACTTCTCTCTTATTGTACATATGTATAGTACCTATTTGTTCATTAGGAACAATTCAGTACCTGTTGCTGTGATCTTCCTTTTTTTGGGCATTCCTTTTTGTAACAGAGGAAAGCTGTGTGTAGAAGTATTTGTCTGAAAGTTCTGCGCTATTCTGTCTTCTTGGGATACCTCAAACTTTTCCAGCTGGGACCTGAAATGTATACAAATCTGCATGGTAGGACAGCAAGCAGGCTTGTAGGGAGTCTCATGGTGTTAGAGTCATAGGGAAGCTCAAGGGTCTCAGCTCTTCTAATATATAAAAAAATAAGCAGAAAACCCAACAGCTGCTTCTGTGGTTTAGATTTAGGACAGTAAAGGCAAAAGTTAAGGAAGCATGCTTATAAGCAGATCCAAGACTGTAAACAGGCAAACAGGCAAACAAAACTAACTAAACATAGCTCATGAGGTCAACAATCAGCATAAGAAACTTTTGACTGTTTGCTTGACTCAAGATTTCTGAGTGTTTTCACGTAGAATGCTATTAGCACTTTGTTCTGTTGGGTCTTCTCTCTGCTATAGTGATTTAGTGGCCTTTAGACTAACTTCTTAGTGATTTGTGGTAGTTCAGTATAAAATACACAGTAAATTCTTTATTAAATATATAAAAATGTTCAACCACTATTTTCATGTCATATCTGCTCTCCATGTTGAGTTGAGCAATTTGAATTAAAATTAGAGTAGATACAGTGGTTTATTCCTGTTATTATGATTCAGAAATTTCCTTATAACTGAAAGTCATCAAGGCTGATGAAGGGTCTAGAACACAAGTCCTGTGAGGAGTGGCTGAGGAAGCTGGGGTTGTTTAGCTTGGAGAAAAGGAGACTGAGGGGTGACCTTATCACTCTCTATGACTGCCTGAAAGGAGAGTGCAGCCAGATGGGGGTCAGTCTCTTCTCGCAGGCAGCCAGTGACAGGACAAGAGAACACAGGCTTAAGCTGTGCAGGCAGAGGTGTAAGTTGGGCATTAGGAAGAATTCCTTCACAGAAAGAGTGACTGGGCATTGGAGTGGGCTGCCCAAGGAGATGGTGGAGTCACTGTCCCTGAAGGTGTTTAAGGAAAGACTGGATGTGGCACTCAGTGCCACATCTGCCTGACACAGTGATGTTTGGTCATAGGCTGGACTTCATGATCTTAGACGATGTTTCCAGCCTTGTTGATTCTGTGAAAGTAGTGTCATTTCAGCTGGAAGGACTACTGATTTAATGTCCTTTGAAATAATTAGAAAGAATTTGCTGTTGTTTAGAGAGGTTTAGTCTGGCTTTGTGGCTTGTTTTTTGTGTGTTTGCTTTGCTTGTTTGCTTCCCCCCCTGACTTTCCAACATCAGCACAAGATTTTTTTAGATGTTGAAATTACTCTGAATCTGGCTTCTGTGTAGATCCTAATGCTTTTTGGAAGCCTGTAGCAGCTCTTCCAAATCTGAAAAATATTTTTATTTTTCATTCTGTGTCTGCCTGAGAAAAAGCAGTAGGTCATGCCTGGTTCACAGTTCACGCACATTGTAACTTAAGGTAGCCTGGCAATGCATTTTTGGGAGATGGTGTCTTTTATTTTGAGGACATGAAACAAGTGCACACTTTTTATAATCTTTCCCACTGATACATAAAAATTCAGTATACTAAGTGCATAAGGTGATAGCATGAAATGAGGGGTTGTACTTTTTTTCTTTTTACTTACTAACCCAGTTAATATGGTACTTAGTGTTTATGGTGCTTAGTTTACTTTTAACTTAATACTGAGCTGAAAGTTAACCTATTTTTAGCACTTGTACTGAACAGAGACTTGGATACTGATGCAGAGTCATTTGAGTTACTAATTATATTGTATACACTTCAGGTTTTGTGTTACCTTTCTTCAAAAATGAATGTTGTTCACCATAATCCAGTTAGTTACTCTTTTTTTGCATGCAGTAGAGTCACTTTTGGTTTTGAAAAGAGTGCTTATACTAGTAACCGAATTTGGTTAGAAAAGAATTGTGGTTTTTTCAAGTGTTTAAAAACATCTTGTTCTTCTTTCCTTTCAGCACAAAGTTTTTGTTAATTGTTTGATTTTGTTTGGAAATTCAAGAAATACAGTCAGCATTTTAAAAGCTGTGCACAACCCGTGAAAGACGGTTAGTTGAAATTTTTCTGCTTTTAGGAAAGATGAACTCTTTCTGGTGTAGTGCATTTTGCATCAGCTGGTAATGGTCTTGAATTACAAGATATTTTTGGCAATTTGGTTTTTAACATTTAGATCTGACATTAGAAAGAATTTCCTGTCAGGCTTTGGAACAGGCTACTCAGGGAAGTGGGGGAGTTGCCATCCCTGGTAGTTTTTAACAGCCACGTAGATATGGCATGTATGGATTGGTAGTGGATGTAGCAATGTTAGGTTACTGGTTGGATGCCTTGACCATAAATGTCTTTTCCAGTCTAAATGATTCACTGTTTCCAAAACACTAGGAGATATAGCTGCACTCTAATTATTTTTGCCTGTTGAATAGGCCTAGCTGCCAATATTATGGGTTTGGCTTATTAGTTCCTGGTTTTATGTTAGACTGTTTCAGTAGGTTTCATCCTAGTCTGGATTATAGTTTATGTACACATATTTTCTTATTGGTCTTTATCTTTTGCTGGATTTTATTTTTCTCCCCTAACATTTTTATGTAATTAACACGTGGGTTTAGATTGTAAAATAACTAACATTGGTGCTTTCAGTAATAAAATCATATTGGAATAAGTAGACACCAGTGAAAAATAACAACTGATATGTAGTAGAAAATACAAATGTGGGAAAGCCTTTAGCTGACATCTTGTTTTCACAAACTTTCTGAAGTCTGTTTGTAAAGAACATTGTTTTCTTGCTTTCACTTAAATTCTTTTTCAGAAATTTCTATATACTGTAGGTTAGATGAGTGTGTGTTATAAAACTACTGCATATTTTGAAATAAGAGCTGCATGTGGTAAAACTTAATGTTGAAGCAGGTATTCCAGGCTTAGTATCTAATAGAAATTTTGTCAGTAACAGTAATAGATATAGCAAAAGGCAGCTTTGTTTGCAGAAATAATATAATTTCTGCTGCCATATATTGCATTGCATACTATTTTAATGTTGATTGGAGATGTTTGTTTTACTTCAAAATTCTGTATGGTTAAAACTTTGTTTATTCAAGAGAACCATTTGCAGTATTTATGTCATTCATGGAACAGTGAGTAACTTACAGGGAATTCTTACTCGAATAGGGCTTTCTTGGCAATTGTCTTTCGAATATGCTCAGTATAACTTTTTTTGTCCGTAAAAGGCATTATACATGTAATGTGTTTTTTCTTATTTTTTTCCTATTTCTAAGGCTGATAAAGAATTTGTGTGGTTTCTTTGGAATCATCTCCAGGTGCCAAAACTTACTCAAGCTGTCAGCTTGGTTGTGGAAAGGTGAGTTTGAAAATTTAACATACTACTAAAACCAAAAAGCAACCACTGTCTCCTGCTGATACCATATTCTTTATCTTTCTAATTGAGAACTATGTAGAATTCTAAAAATATGTTGACAAAGTTTGTTAAATTTTGTCAAGAGTGCCTAGAATAAATTTTGCAAATTTTCCTTTTTTTTTGGTGCAAATTGAAGCATACTTTAAAATCTGCTCTCACTGAGATTGCTGTGCTAGAGTTCAATACAATTTTAAAATTATAAATGTACTGCCGTATTTTGTTTTCCTACTGAAAGAGCAGGGGGAGGAAAATGACTGGTAATTTTCCAGTGTCATAAGCCATTGGATAACAGTTGTCTATAAATTGCATTTATCTGAATTCTTGAGGAAGTGAAAAGCTAAGACTTGGTAATAGAAGAGATAGCTATCATAGGATCATAGAATATGCTGTGTTGTAAGAGGTTAGGATAACTGAGTCCTACTCCTTGCTCTGCACAGGGCACCCTAAGAGTCACATCATGTGCCTGAGAGCATTGTCCAAATGCTTCTTGGACTCTGTCAGGCCGGTGCAGTGACCAGTTCCCTGGGATCCTATTCCAGTGCCCAGCCGCCCTCCGGGGAAGAGACTTTTCCTTGACTGTAAGGGCGTCCATCTCCATTAACAAAGGCAAGTGGGATCTTACTTCTGCAGCTTATTCCTCTGAGGATAGTAATGCTGAAGATTTCTTCATGATTCTTACTATTATCTGATTCCTATAAATGCTAATTACCACAATATGGAGTTGATTGTTTTGGAATGCTAGTATTTATGAATTCAGATTTTTTTTGTAGGCCAAGGATAAGGAGAATGTGAATGAGTTGGCTGTCAGGATTGAAACACTTAATTATCTTAGGGTGCCATGAGTTCCCTCTTTTAAAATGAGAAAGGGGATTTTTTTAAAAGAGAAAAAAAAGGATTTAAGCTTTTTAAAATGGCATGCCAGTTTTACTTGGGAAGCTTGTTACAGATTCATGAGGGGTCCTGACTCCTTTGGGTTTCCATGGAGTGCTTTGATCTTAAAAGGCATGTTTTGTTGTTCACATCTTTCCTTTCTGGACTTTATCCGTACATGTTATTTCACTTGTGAAAATATAGCATTGACTTCTTTAGCTAGGGATGCATTTTACAGAATCATGGTATTGGGGTTAGAAGGGACCTCAGGAAATCATCTAGTGCAGCCTTGATGCCAATGCAGGGTCATCTAAAGTAGGTGACACAGAAATGTGTCCAGGTGGGTTTTGAGTGTATCCAGCGAGGGAGAATCCACAATCTCCCCAGGCAGTCTGTTCCAGTGCTCTGCCACCCTCAGCATAAAGAATTTCTGTCTCATGTTGAGGCAACACTGAAAAGAGTCTGGTCCCATCCTCCTGACATCCACCTTTGAGATATTTATATGTATTGGTGAGATCCTGTCTCCATCACAGTTTTTTATGGTGTTGTCCCTTTTTTGCCTAGCATAAAAATTAAAATTTTTGTCCAAAAATACAGTGTGATCATGTAACTAGAGGTAATATTCTAAAGGATTCATATCTAGAGGAAGACAGTGATGGTGTAAGGACATGCAGCTTATTTTCAGACAGCTGTTTTTGAAGGGTTCACATATGGTTGCCAATGATGATATCAAGTACCTGCTGGCTTTATACCGAGACACTTAACTGCAGAGAATAGCAGCTTGGGTTTAGACAGTATACTATTTTTGCTATTGTTTTCATGTTTGATTTTGGAAATAATTTTAATATATGATGAAGACTGATGCACCAATTCATCGCATCCTTCATTTATGTTGAAATGGAAAATCATAATGATTTGTTTCCTAATAAAATTTGGACATGTTTTCATGAGGACATTGGTAGTAGAATTCATCTTCCTTCATAAAACATTAAAAAATGAAAAAAATGATTAAAATATATAAATAGAATATTTAATATATGTAAACATACATTACATGTATATAAGCACAATTATATTGAAAACCTTAAAAAACTTTATTGTCCTAATCACATTTTATTGATAGCTGAACAATGTGGAAAATTGTAGTTCTTTTACCTGAAGCTTAAGAAGGCAGAACCAGGTGTTCAGGCTTACTAACATTCTCTATTTATGTTGCATATAAAAATAATCAGGATATTAGGATGAATTGAAACATAGAGATGTTAGAAAGCATACATTTAAATAATGGTCAATAAATGAATTATTTGGAGT
>VYXD01011146.1:282990-329534 GCA_013397195.1 Hylia prasina | reverse complement strand
AAAGTCTCAAATAATATTGTCCAGTGGATTTCAGCCATTAAATTGATGAGAGAGGTAGCTAGGCTTTCTTCAGGAGATTACAGTGATGAGAATAAAAAGGTGCAGGACAAAATGTACACTTAGAACCTCACAACTTACAAAACAGATGTGTGATGAAGCAAAAAAAAAATACATACTAGGAGGACTTGAGTGGGCAGTACTTGCTCTACAGTAAAGTAATTTATATTTATAGCATTAGACAATTCCTTATAGTATATTTTCCAAACAAACCAGGAAAATACAAAAGATATAATTTGGGAGGCGTAGGGGGAAATTCGTAGTACCTTGCCATTATTTGTCTGTTACTTTCAAATGCTTTCATGGCCTCAAAATAGAAGTTCTCATCTCTTAATATTGTAAAAATGTAACTTGTACTTTTTTATGGCTATGCTGCTGATTCCTCTAATACACCAATGATATACTTTTCAGCAGTCTTTGCAGTTCTTGCTGGGTAACTGTAACTATATTCCCAATTTAGTATTCAGATATAAACAAAAAATTATCTTTACTGTGCAAATGAGAAATGCCTTTGGGATATGTAAAAGCCTCCAGGTATTTTAAACAAGCCATTGTAAAACTACTACTCATGTTAGTATACTTTCCAGCTACTTTAAATACTATTGATCTCAGTATTATGTAAAGAGTATGCTATTTCTAGTTTTGCTGCCTTTTGAAAGAATTTTTTTTTTTATGATTAAAAAAAAGTTGCTAGAAAATAGCTCTTATTAAGTAAATGCATGTGTAAACTGAAATGGAGTTGGGTTCAGATGAGATTATGAAAGGTTTTGAAATATTTTTGCAAACTTCGGAGCTCTGCTTTAAGACTCATCCTTCTATACTACATGAAAGCTTGACAGGTCAACAGACTAATTTTCCTCTAGGGCTTCTAACGGACTGTTTTCCTTTCTTCTGGAAGGGGGATGTAGCAGGATCCATTAATGATCAAACTGTGGCAATGATACAAGACTTGGTAGATGTATGAGGGGATTGTATTATGCAAGATGATGCCCTTACAGATACTTACCTTCGGCAGGCCTGCCTTACACAGAGGTTTTTCCACATCTAGATTTCAAGTGTGCTGTGTATTGCAGGTCTTAACAAAGGCAAAGAATGGATTTATCATTTCAGACCACTCTTAAGAAACAGTGGCAACCTGAATGTTAGTGCCAGTGATTGAGAGTTTTGTTGTTGCTCTTCCAGAGGAGTTACATCTGTCTAAAGGTGAACAGATGGACAAAAATATGGCTGAAAAGCAAGACCTCAAAAGTAACCGAAGAATTTTTGGAAGGGTAATTGCGGGAGCTTATGCTGTGGTTTGCAGCATCCTGTGAATAGCAAATTGTGGAAGAAATATAAACAGGTTGACATAGATTCTTCACTGACTGATGATATGCAGATTTACTGAAAATGGCAAGTACTTTTTATTTAAAAGGATAAGTGAATGTGCTGTATGAATGAACAATATAGATGCCTATGTTAGTTGAAAAAATTAAAAATCCGTATCTTGCATCTTTTTGAAGGGATGATAAACATTGTGCAGAAGTTTTCTTAAAAACACCTTTTTACAAATTAACAGGAAATACAATGACAGGAGGACAGTGATGTAAACAAGATGTAAGCCATTACCTTTTTGTCACTCTGAATTTAAAATACAATGAACTGTCCAGTTACTATCACTCAATAGTCTGGACAGAATAACAGAGCATAAGAGTACAACCTTTCTGGCTAAGGTCAAATAATTGTGATTTTCTTCAGTTAATGAAAGTTTAATATCCTGTTTCATTAAAAATTCTCAGAACGTTGAACATAAGTCAACATTCCATGGAGAAGAAGGTATTATGCAGTTTGCATGTGTGCATATCTGCATATCGGAGCACAAAATATTGACATGATAATTGCAGTCAAGCCTGATTGAACAGTGGCCTCTGGGAATTCAGCTGGTGTTGTACCAACTGGATGGCTGCTCAGGACACAGTTTGAAATGCAAGGTGCAAGTTAGCACTTTATTCAGCACAGGCAGGCATCATTTAAAAATCCTTGGGGGAAACCCTGGTGATGTGCAGATGTTAAAACAGTCTGTTCTGAAGTGCTGATATTTTGAACACTGTAAAAGACTTGTGTATTTTAGATGAAAGATGTTTGCAAAATCATTGGGAAAAAATGTCACTATTTTTTGTACTACTTTACTGTAAAAATACGTTTATCATTTTATGTATGTTGCTTAAAATAAGACATCATCATATGCTTAAAATGAGAGTCTTATTCCTTAATACAGCATCTAATAAATTAAATCAATCAAGTTAGAGATGCCAGAAAATTTATGTTTCTGTAATGATGCCTTTTCATTTTGATACATATCATGTAATATAGAACTGGCTCTAGAGATAATTTCCTAAGGAAACAATTTCATTTAACATTTTTAATTAGATCTTAAATTATTTTTATAAAAAAACAAAAATAGATATATATATAATTTTTGAAAGAAAGTAACAGCTGTTAGAAAAGCATTTAGAAAAGTGCAAAATGTGTGGTATTCATTTAAATTATTTTTTGCTTCATACTGTCTGAATCTTTAAAAGTACCGATTACAAGTACTAAAAGAAAAAAGTAATTAATTATAAGTATCAATTGTAGTTCATGAAGTATAAGGATCTTCTAGACTCTTAGATGAAATTAAACTCTTGATTAAGTGAAAACTGTTTAGCTCTTTTTTTAAATCAGTTCTTGATACATGGAAACACAGTGAAGTTTCTACTTGGAAGATTAAGGCATAGGCTATGTTTCTACTAACCACTGACTGTGCAGTCACAGGGATGTGACTGTACACAGTAATTACAATATTGGTGCCATATCTACCATAACATTGACAGTCTGTGCTCTACAATTTCACTTTGCACATGGGTGATGAATTATCTATTTAATACGAACAGAGAATGTGTGAATTGTGGAAGTGTGTATAATACTTGAAAGCTGGAGGACAGGGTGATAAGGTAGTCAGATTAAAGCTGCATCACACCAGTTGATATTTTATAGCCTTTCTAGTTCTGCGTCCCTTTAGAATCAATGAAATGTCTTTCAAAAATAACAGTGTTTTTAGAAGCAGTTTATTGTAGGTAGAGATACACTATTAAAATGCTGCCTTTACTGTTTTACCACACTGTCCAAAGTTTGCAGTGTAATCTTAACTTTCTGTTAAAGACCAAATTTGTGGTTATGCTTTTGGTTTGGGGATGTTTTGGTGTGGTTTTTTTTTTGTTTTGGCTTGATGTTTGTTTTTGTGGTTTTTTAATTTTTTTTTGTTGGGTTTGTTTGTGAGGGTTTTTTTATTTTTTGTTGTTTTGTTGGTTTTTTTAATTAGCAATTTATAAAATTGAAAGAATGTATTCCATGAAACATGTAAACAGCAAATTCAATTTATTAGTTAAATTTATTTTCATTTAATTGATGTAAATGTGACATAATTACATACAACTCCAAGTTACCTTTTCTTAACAAATGGTTAAGTGCTTGTTTGATTAAGACCTGTTGTGCAGTACAGGATACCTCTTTGCTCATACTGCTTTTGCTGAAGATTTTAGGAAGCATGTTGTTTTAGAAACTTGAACAGACTTCTGTTTTTTTAAAATATTAAGGTTTTTGCTGTTTTCATACCTCATTCATGGATACATGTTTCCTCTAAGTCTAATGTTTCATTTCTGGCAAGCCATTAAAATGGTGCCAAATATCAAAAACATTGTCTTGTTGTATAATTAAGTAGAGCATAAGACAGAAAGAAAATCATAACAGAGGAAATGTGTCAAGCTTAAGAATATTTTCTCAGTTTCTTCATTTTTATGGGAAGCTGAATCTTGATAATCTTTGTAGCTAAATGCATCTGTTTAAAACATTTAAAATAGGTAGTACTCACGGGAAAACTGATTGGATCTTAGAACTTGTACAAATTGACAGCCTATCTTCACTCCATTTTTCATCCTAAAGAAGTCTGCAGATATTCTTAGCTCTCATCATTATTGCTCATCAGTGATTCTAATTAGCTAAATAGGAGTTTGTCTCAGTCATTGATCATCATCATCTTCTTGACAGTGCCTGAATTTTTCCCCCCATATTCCAATGGACTTTAAAAAATACATTTTAAATACAAAATAGCTTAATGAATGAAGTTGTTTGAAGATTTTTTTTTTCTCAATATTTGTTACCCTTTTAAAAAAGAAGAGGTGGTTCCTGCAATTCCCATCAAGTCCCAGTTTAAGGTGTGACAGCAGATGCAAATATGATATGTAAGTTCCAGTCAGATATACTACCATGAGTGACTGTGGGGAGCTATCCTGTAAGAAGCATGGGAAAACGTCCTATGCCATCAGGAGAAACTGCTGATAAAGTTGCATATGAGGTTTCAGTTTAGGCTTCTGACAACTCATTGTGTACCTAACTTCTAATAATTAGAACATTTTTCTTTAGCTATGGGTGGTTACATGTGAAACTATTTTTGCAGGCGTTAGCAAGCAGGTGGTATCTAAAAAGAATGAAAGAAAACATCATAAAGGCAAAATGTATTAGATTTATTTAAACTTTTTATGATGATGATAGATCTGTGTTTATAAACTGTGTTCTTATGACATCTTTGTTTGAAGGAGTGTTTTACCAAGCATTGGATTGGTGGAAAATGCTGCATTTAACTAGAAATGTGCTGTGAGCTGTTGGCTAGTATGTAGCTTTGATACAGGCATATTTTTTTGCTTTAACAGTGATCTGTTTCTTTTTTTTTTCCTCTCCAGTCCCAGACTTTATTCTATGAACCCCTATTTTGAAACCATGTCCTTAGTCAGAAATAGCTGTGCCTACTGTTTTTCAGAGCTGTGTTTCCTTTTAGTTGGTTCTTGGTTCACTTATTCACTTTTCTGTTTTCTCCCTAAAATAAATTTTAAAAAAATAACCACCCACCACTGTAAAGTTCCTTAGGAAAACCTATCTAACTTACCAGGTTTTCAGATCAATTAATGCGTTACAAAACAAGTTTAATAATAGTTTTCAAGTGATGATTGCTTAGTTGCGTTAGGAGTCTATCTGATTGTGTGGGGGTTTTTTGGGGGGGGGTCTTGATTGGGTCTTGCTTTATGAAAGGCTGACTTTGAGGGAGGACATGGTATTTAGATGGGAAAGATAATGGCATATTTTGGGTGGTAGACTTAAGGTCAGGATACTTCTGAGCGCTGGAGGCAATGCTATTCAGTGCTTTATGGGTCTTGTGTGTGGTTAATGGTATGATTCTCTCTGTGTCTGCATCTGACTCTTCTAAACACTTCGTAGTGAAGACCTACTTTTCTTTTTGTCTTCTAAAGCTCTTAGGATTTTGGATCAGATAGTGGTATGTATGTCTAATCTTAAATTATTAAGTTGTCTAGCTGTAATGAAAACCTGAGGAAACTTTGAATGTTACATTTCTTACAGTTTAGATCAATATAGGTCTATCACTTCCTTAGATTATGGTTATGGGAGAGTCAACTTTCCTCCCCAAGTATTTGGGATTTGATTACTGCAACTGCTGTCTTTGAGAAGGGGTAATTGTTGATTGCAAGAAAGGGGTAATTGTCCGTTTAGGATCCTGCAGCAAAGTAATTAACTATGAAGAAGCATTAATATTTCTATATTGGAACAGGTTTTGTTTCATTTCAGTTGTACCTATAATGAACAGTATGTCTCCTTCAGGATCATGTGCAAGCTTTTGGGTTAAGTATTATACAAATAAACTATTCAGCCATTTTTAGATTTTTACTTACTAACTCCCATTCTTTAAGGTTTCTAATATATTCTAGTACAAAGTTTTTTATACGTATCAGAAAGTCTTTTACCATTTTTTAAAACACGGCTTAGAATGTGACTCCTGTTAGCTAGATACTTGCTATAAGCAGGGTAAATCGGTTTCCTAACCTGTCATGTTTTGAAACCTGTTTGTTGTTTTGGCTCTGGTGCTCCTTTTTTTCTTTTTTTCCTTGAAAGGATATCACAGCATAAATTTTGGAATGCATCAAATAATTTAATATTTACATGAATTTTTGTAATCACAATGTACTTAGTTCCCTTCTTGTGGGTTTTTAAAGATAACCTATGAAAAACTGTACTATTTGTTTTACTGCTTATGACTTTCTAGCAACTTACCATGCAATGGCTTGATGGTTCTCATTGCAGGTGATGAGATTCTTTTAGGTCAGCATCTGATAATCATTTTTCTGTCAAGTTTCAGTGTCACTTAAAATGCTACAGACATTTCAGATATTAAATGTCATTTAGAATACTTGTTGAATATTCGTCACCTTAACTCCGCAGCTCTGAGTTATTTTCTTTATGAAGTAGATTGCTTTTAATGTGATACAACCGACTAAGACTGCTTCCCAGATGTATTTTTATTTTTCCTAAGCTAAATGTAACTTAAATGCATACCTTTTCAAGTAGGCTTTTCTTAGTTTTTTTCAAATCCAACAACATATCATTACTGCCCTATTTGAAATAGGAGAGAGCTATTTAGAGTTACAGTGCCTTGAGACCTGAGTTTCTAAAACCCTCACCTCAAGTTCCATACCATTTTTCTTTAATTCTTTATTTGTTCAAGATTGGGTTAGATATTTTAGCAGTCATAGAACTTTATTAAAAACCACCACATTATTGGATGGCCTGTTATGGCACTGTGGTTTAGTTTTTAAAATATCTCTTAGCATTAGACTACACAGTAATACTTAATAGTGGAGAAAAATAATCCTCCGGGTATCTGCTATCCTTTTTGGCTACTGTTACAAAATGCTTCTGCAGATTCAACCTTTTGTGTACAGCTGGATACTTTCATCCACTTTAGATCAGATTTACAGACTCATGTGTTATGGTGTTTCATTCCCTTCCAGCTCTGAAGCATTCCTTATTTGGTAGCGGAAGAGTTGCTCAAGTACAATACTCTAGCATAAGTGGCTGCTACCAACCATGATGAAAGTTCTAACTGTATTGTGAGAACAAGGATAATCTAAATGAGTTTCTGTTTCTGTCACCTGTGGTGCTGGGATTGACTGAAATGTTTGGACATTTTTAGAGAATATATATTTCTCAGCCCTTTAATCACAGATATGAGATAAGAACTCTAAGTTGTGCTAAGGAATCTGATTATCCTTAATGTTGCAACATTTGTTTTCTTTCTGCCTAAAACAGAAGTCAGCAGGGACATCAGTGTTTGAACTCAGTTAAGAAATAAGACAGCAATGAGAGGAGGTACTTTGCTAAACAAAGCAAAGTGGCACAGAGATTATAATAGATGTGCCCTTGCTAACCAGATAGAGTGGCTCTGCTCATCCCCCTTACTCAAGCTTCTGACCTGTCTTCTTTTTTTCTGCTGGTAAAAGTTACACATTCTGTCCCTGTGAAATATAATAAAATAATTATCCATGATATTTAAAAGTGTTGTTTTAGGCAGAAAAATGCCATGTAATGGAGATAAGGACTTCACAAACTCAAGTAGCTTGGTGATTCTACATTGCAGAGAAGAGGCAAAAGCATTTTGCTCATTCTATGTTCAAGTATACTTTCTGCATTTGGGAAAAATAAGAGACAGATAATTTCAGCTGCTTTAAAAATATTAAGACCTCTTATTTCTGTTTCTTTTTGAACAAAGCTGCATTAGATGCTTACAGATGTAATTTGCTGTCACTTGCCATATGCTCCCTGATTAATTCTGCAGGGCCTGTCAGCTTCAGATAATTTAATTTTCTGTGCTTTAAAATGACATTCATTATCAGGACATGAAAAATTCAAATGATTAACTGCAAATTATGACTAATAAAGTGTCTATTTTTTTGTTTGTTTCCAGAGAAAAACAGAAAGCTGAAGTCAAGGACAGAAGAATTTTAGAGATTTTGCAAGCCAAAGACAGCAAAATAGAATCTCTTGAACAGGTTTGTATTATGTTTAAATAGAGCAGTGAAGAAAACCTGTCATTGACAACACATTTATGTTTGTTAAAATGAGCAGGTAGTTTGCTATTGTGTCTTAAGAAAAAAAGATTGCAGGTGATTCAGAGATTATAAATTTCTAATTAAATTTCTGTGTTGTTCAAACAGTTGATCTGTTACCTAAAAAGTTTGTATGATTTTAGGTTAAACTTTTTCTCAAAACTGTTGTTGGCTTATTGCCTCATCTCACCCTATGGTCTAATGTAAACTTGGATTTAAGTCTAGAACAGTTCTGGCTATGTTCAAGTTTGTAATGCTCTCATGTACATCGTGGTAAGATTTGCCATCCTGACAAGTACAAAATAATTAACCCAATGCATGCCTGACAAGAAACACCACTGAACTGGTGGTGTTTCTCCTTTTATTTATTTTTGAATCAATTAATATTTAAACAAATATATTGAAAATGTACATATGTTATATATGATATGAAGTAAAATAGATGCATTATATTTTATTATTAATTGTTTATTATAAAGACTATATGATGCATAATATCTGTGTCCCATGTATAATCTATATTATATACTTTATATACTATAGAATGATAACCAAGATTTAATGTATTATATGTAATATAATGTATTACATTGCATCAAATATGTAGATCTATGAAAGATGTAATTATGTAAAAAGAATACAGTAAATAAAATAAAAATACTGTTTGTTATTAAATAAACTTTACTTTGTATTGCAGCAGTGACTGAAGTTTCAGTGTGGTATCTCATCCTCATGGCTGTAGGTGTGGTGTGTAATGTGTTTGGTGCATACATACACATCATATTTAGAAGCCAGCAATGTATAATTCCTGCATTTCTAGCCTGTCCTTATTTGAAAGGCAAAATACCTGTGAAGACCTTTATAGAATTATGTATTCAGTACGGTGCTTTTAAGAAAGCTGCCTGCTGTGGCAGCGTCTGAACCTGGGATGTGCATCTCTGTGAGTTTGCTCTCTGTGGTTTCAGATCAATTTCAGAAGCTGAAACTGTAATTGATCAGAAATCTGAAATTGATGGTGTAATGCATTTGCATCTTTCATGTGGAAGTGGAGAGAGGCTGGTAAATGTAACTAGAACCATGGAAAACTGGCAGCCAGGAAAGAAGAGTTCGTCGACAGGATGTTAAAACTCTAGATATACATACAATATTGAGAATGAGTGGCTGGAGTGTAGCCCCACAGAAAATACAGGGGTCCTTGTTCACAGAAAGTTGACCATGAGCCAGCAGTGCCCTGGCAGCCAGGAGGGCCAAGCTTGTCCTGGGGTGCATCAGGCACAGCAGCACCAGCCGGGCAAGGGAGGGGATTGTCCTGCTCTGCTCTGAGGTGGGGCAGCCTCACCTCCAGTGCTGGGGACAGTTTTTGGGTATGACAATAATGACGGTGGTGAAGGGCCTTGAGGGGAAGCCCCCTTGAGGGGAGGACAGGAGTGACTGATTTTACTTGGCTTGGTCAGCCTGGTGAAGAGGAAACTGAGGGACAATCTCATTGTGGTTTATGACTTCCTTGTAAGGGGAAGAGGGGGGCAGAGGCTGATCTCTTCCCTCTGGTGACCAGTGACAGATGTCAGAGTAGGTTTGAGTTGCATATTAGGAAAAATTTCTTCACCCTGAGGGCGGTTGGGCACTTGAACAGGCTCCACTTCCACAATGGGGAGTCACCATTGCACTAAGCTTGCCAGAGTTCAAGAAGCATTTGGACAATGTTCTCAGGTACATGGTGTGATTCTGGAGGTTGTCCTGTGCAGGGCCAGGAGTGGGACTTCGTGATCCTTGTGGGTTGCTTCCAAATCAGGATATTCTGTGATTCAGTGATTCCAACAGATGAGGAGAACAGAAGTTGTTTTGATGCATCACGACTCTAATGCAGCCCTTAAAATTAGCTTCCCTTAGAGTATCATTGACTTGGGGGGGAGCAGGTTGTGAAAGGCACCAGATGGTGGCCAGTACTGTCTAAGAAAGCAGTGGACAGAGGTGATGTCACTCTGACCTTTTGCCTCATCCATTGGCTGGGGTGCTGTAGGGTTTAATAAAGAGAGGGATTCTTTCCTGAGTGTGAAGTTTTAGTGATTTGGTGTCAAAGAATGGAGCTGGCTTAAAAAAATGTAGTGTTCTTATTTATTTTCTTTTACTGAATGTGCTCTTTCTTCTTTCATCTAAGGAGGAAAAGATACTATTTATATAATTAACATGCAGATAGGTTGCTTGTGAAAATGTGCCCTTTGACAGTAATGGTAATGTTCTTTTCT
Source organism: Hylia prasina (assembly GCA_013397195.1). NCBI lineage: Eukaryota > Metazoa > Chordata > Aves > Passeriformes > Sylviidae > Hylia > Hylia prasina. The sequence continues at coordinate 319,261 of VYXD01011146.1, read as the reverse complement.
GTAAAGTACAGATAGAAAGACTTGAAGGCTGTGTATTTCTTTCTACTGATTTTTTACATCTAGGAAGTTGAGATTAGCCAGTCATGTCTTCTGTTGTTTTTCCCTTCCCCTTCATACATCATACAGAGATACCAGTTGCTACAAGATAATTTATTGTAGGGTTTATTGGCTAGGAGTTTCTGAGTGGCCACCAAAAAGCTGCTTGGATAACTCAATGCTGCGTAAGGGAAAAAAGAAAATTCAGTGGGCTAGCTCATCATTTAACATAAATGTAAGCTTCTATTGCTTCTAGAAATAACAACAAAACCATATAAGGAGACTTAAACTTTATCTTGACATGCCTAAAAGGACTTCTAAAACTTGTGTAAATATGACAGCATATTCTCCACAGCCTAGATGAGATACATGTATGTAGTTAGCTCATAATGAAGGCTAAATGAGATATAATATAATGAGATGTATCATCTTTCTATTTTAATGGATATTACTGAATATCAAGTAAAATAATATATTTGGAAACTATGCTTGAGAAGTAATATGGTCTTTGATCACATTTGTACAAACTAACAATGAAAAAAAGTGAAGAAAAGTGCTCAGATACTCATGAAAATGGGACTTGTGGCTTTATGGATAAAAGCATAATCATAAATTTTCAAAACTTATGCTGTCCAATATCTTTGGTCTAGACTATGTATAGACTTTGTCTATACATGGACAATGTATATGAATTGAAGTTCTATGTACTTAATACAACTTCAGTTTTTCAGCTCTCTTAAATTATGGTGTTGTAATCTTCAGTTTTATATACATGAATAGGACCTTTTTCTTGTCATGAGTTTATTGCATAACTTCATATTGTGTTAAACATTTAAAATATGAATTAGTGTGGAACATTTCAAGATGTACCATTCCAAGATTCAAATAAATTTGTTGAAGCACTTAAGATTATTCTTGTCTATTACTGCACATAAAATTCACCACAAAATGTATTGTGTTTGAGTTTTCCATTGTACTTTTCCCTTCATGATTTTTTTTAAATTGTTTTACTGGTAACTTTTTGTCTTGATAGTCACAACTGGGCCTTGTCTGGCATATAGCTATATTTATTGTAAATGCTGTGTGGTAAAAATCTTACTCCTTTGAGATATGTGTCTCGATTGCTATACCTATTTTTTTACTGTTATTTTTGTTTTTGCAGTGTTTCAAAACTCTTTTCTCAGCAGTTATGTATCCCTGACATACATGCATCATTTCTCTGTTTGTTTCAAGGAAAAGAATTTCTAACTGCTATGTTTAAGTGGCTAGGACACTGTCTTAGAAATTTACTTCTTCTAAAGACTTCTAAATACTTTGCTGCAGAATTTTTTTCATTGTCTTTTTTATTTGGAAACATTTTTAACCTGTTGTGTTTAATTTATAATAATTTTGTGTATCTCAAGTAGATCGCTGATGCTGTTTTACCTTAAAAAGTAAAGTCAGGTTTTTGGAGGAGTGTGTGAAATTTTTAGATTCAAACAATTTGTTTAGCAGATAATGTTGGAGCAGGAAACAGTCTTCTGCCATTCACACAACAGGTAAATTAAAATATCTTAACCTGTTTTCTTTGGAAGATGACATTAAAGACATGTAAAAATAGCAGTAAACCTTTTCTTATAACATTGTTAATTAATTAGGTTTCAATTTTGATCTGGAGGAACTAAAGCTAATCTTTTTGTCCTAGACCTTGTAACGTTTCAAAACCTTATCAACTGATTATACTCTAGAGGGGTTAAAATAGTACTAGCTTGCCTCATTATCTGCTCTTGAAAATCTTCAGCTTGCTGTGCAAATCTATATTAAAGCCCCTTTAATGGGTCCAATTGAAAGAAGCATAATTCTACCTTCAAGCATTAATTAACTCTGATAAATTTTTTCTTAAGTTTTACTTTTGCCTTCACCTGATTATATTTTTCTTTGTAATAAAATACTTTTATTAAATTAGGACAAATGTATACAGACATTATAGCCATCTAAATACTTTAATTTCAGTAGCATGTAAGCCTGATTATTCTTGGAATAATAATATTATTCTATTATTCAAAATTATCCTTCATGGGGATAATTTTGATAATTAGGAGTTCATATGAACATGTCAGCAGTGTTGAGATTCTGTGCATTTTATAGACTGTTTGCAAAAAGAGTTTTTCCAGTGAATAAGAGTTCTATGTACTGCAAACAAAGCATGTTGAAGGGGACACAAACAAAATTTTTTTCTTTAAAAAGAAAGTGATTTAAGTTGTAAATTGGAAAAGGGATCAGCCTTCAGTGATGAAAGCTGTGTTTTGTGTAGCACTGTGAATTTCATCAGTGAATTATACATCTTTTTGCCTTTTTTTTTGGCATCTTCTAGTTAGTTTTCTCATAGCATTCAGAGAGGGAAAGTTTGTTAAGGAGCTGATCTCATTGAGAAAGATGGGAAGAAAAATATACAAACAGTTGAAAATGGCTGATTTTGGTTTACTGATAGAATGCTACCTGAGATAGGTAGTATGATGACTATACCTGATACCTGTGGGCTTTTTGACTGAAGAAATTAATAAACTCTAAATTACAGCTGGTTAGTATTTTTGTATGAATTCCTCATAGGAATGCTTTTTCTACCAGTTGAAAATGTATTTCTGTGAGGTAGCTTACTCCATTTTGAGGAAATAGTTTTTAAACTTAACTTCTTCCTACTTAATTCTGCAGAAAAGAAGCTATATTGGGTATTTATAGAGGTGTTCTGTAAATCTGTGCCTTACCTCTTAAATAGTTCATGAGAGTAGCCGTTCCTGAAGTTGGTGAAAGCTTCTGGGTCTTTATTACTCAGCCTTCATATTCTTAGAGGTGTTTCTACAGAGATGTTATCTGAACTTGGATTAGACAGAAAAATGAACAGTAAGTAAAGAGATGTGGCATCTCTTGTTGTCCGTACAGTACACTAGTTTGAAATGCATGATTTCTTGAATATTGAGCAGGGCTCAGCAGACAAATCTAGAAAGAAGATGAAGGTCATCTTTATGAGCTCATTCATCCTCTTGTCAGCTAGTGTCTAGTTGGGAAATTTCTTTTTTAGCCCAGAATAAGTACCATGTAGCCAGTGAGAGTTAAAGCAGAGTACCCTTTTATCTGAGCTAAAAATGGTTTCTATAGCCAATAGAATCTGCTCTTTGTAAGAAATTAACTTCTTTACTGTTTTTAGTATATTAATTGGTTATTGGAGTGACATGATTTTTTTTTTTTAGTTCTAAAGTCAATATAGTTTTAAGATGTTGGATTTTATTCCCTTTTTATGGACATTTGATGAGGAAGTTTTTCATATAGCATGGCTTCCTACTTGAATACAGGTGCATTTCCTGAAAGTCAAGAAAATGATTATGCTTTAAGGATCAAGTAGCAGAAAGAAGCAGGCAGTGCCCTGTGAGATTTTAGATTCTGGCCTATGAATCTGCTGACAGCACTTTGGAAGGAGCCTGTCAGAAGAGGTGATGACAGCAACAGCTGTTCTTTATTTACTACACCTGATCTAGCAGCACTGATGTATATGAGTGTAATGAAATACTGCTGTGTCAGGCGTAGATCCTAGTAAGTATTGATTCCTGCAGATCTCAGATCGTCATGCACTCTTCCAGAGGCTAACTCACTTTGAGGATCTTGTATAAGCCTTACTGGGGAGGAAAGCATAGAAAAAAGAAATCTAAGCCTGGTTCCATCAAGATTGTGCTCTTCAATGAAGATAAGAGAAAAGCTCATTTAGCAGTGTATTGGTTTTGATTTGAAATTAGTAGAGATAATAGAGATGGAAAGATACTTTGGATTTTCTGTTTTCTGGCCTAGAAGGCTGTGCTGCTGTTTCAAAGGCTGTTTCAAAGCAGAGCTGCTAAGAAGAGAGCAAAGAACAGAGACTACATTTATTAGGCAGTGTTGCTGTACAGCACTGTGTTATGGCTTGTATAGAAAATCTGATCTGTCCTGGTGCAGAGATTTACTAGCTGTGGCAAGACTGTCAGGTTATATTGTCAGTATTTACTGCAGTTTTCCTGAGAGTTCAGTAGAGTAAATTTGACAGTAAATTTCTAAGTGTAGCAGATGCATTACTGCAATGCATGCTATACTGCTTGGTATTGATGCTGAATTTATTATGGAGCTACAGGTTTTCTATTTTGACAAAATAATTTACAATCATTTACAAATTAGAGGTGTGTTTTTGTGAAAAAATTGCATCTAAATACTTTCCCCTTTGCAGGGCAAGGAGCTTCTGTATTCCTTGTTTCAGAGATGGCAAACCTATTGTGGAAAACCCTATGTGCCAGAAACAGTATTTGGCTCTCTTGGTGCAAAAATGCAGCTGCTGGCAGAGCTTGCTTGCACTATACCTGTGCAACAGAAGGAACTGAGAGAAGGGGATAGAGAGGATTGAAAGATATTGAGAGAAATATTAGTAAAGCTTTGTTTTAGTGAATGAGAGAAGGAGCGTGCTGCAGTGGAGTTGTAAGGAGCAGCATGACTGGAAAGGAGGCACAACATAAAAAAAGCTTTCTCCATGCTGTGACCTACACAGTAGGTTGCTGGTAAGAGATGGTTCCATTGCTGCTGGTGAAAGTGTAGTGCTAGAGTTGCATAAAGCCACAGTTTATTTCCACTGCATGTTCAGGTACTGAAAAATTCTATGAGGAGTTTCAATTAAGATAGCAAACTTTACCGAAGATATCAAATTAATCACACCAGACAAGTCCAAAGAGGGCAATAGGGAGCATGATGTTTGTAGTAGATTATGCTATTTGACCCTTCCTTTATCTATGGGTCAGGTGAGACTTCAGGAGCAACGCTAACAGTAGAGAAGTAGGTACATATTCACTGCCTGCAGGATGAAGTCAACTGCTCATGTTGCTGTTCTGCTTCTCTGTAGAACCATTTTACATAAAAATGCTTTGAAGAATCTTGATTGTATTTTCTACTGCTTGCCAAACAGACCTGTCCTTTTCCAACAGCACATGTATGGTATGGAAGCACATTTGACGAACAATGTTATAAGAATGTTTTTCCTTGTATACATTTCTAAGTTACTATGTTGTATTTCATGGCTAATATTGATAGAAATAGACATTCAGAGATTCTCATTCATTTTGGGAATGGATTTATAGATGCCTGCTTGCAGGTTAATACTTTTTTTCAGAAATGAATTTTTAAATTGTTTATCTCAGGGAATCCTGGAGAGCATGGGATTGGATGAGGAAGAGCAAGCTTTGGTGGTATGAAAATCAACAGAACTCCCCCACTTCAATTACTCTCAATTTCTGGTTGCTTTTTTAATTTAAGATTGATCTGGCAGAAGGTTAGGAATGAAACGTAATAAGAATTAAAAATGGGACACGCACTCAAAATACTGTTACATGTATTACATTTACATCCATTAAATGCCAGTTGCTATTTTTCATCATTTTTTTCATCCTTTTTAAGTGTCAAATTCTAAGTTGAATATTTAGCTGTGAATACAGGTATGTTCTGTAATCTATCTACAGTCGAATCAGGTAGCACTCTTGGTGTATTACTTTTAGAGAGGTATGGATTTAAAAATAACTCATATCACAACTAGCTGTTGTCATTCAGACTTTGAAAGGACACTGTACAGACTGCAGAATGCAGCTGTTGACTCTCATAGCATATGGTTACCTTTTCATGAACTATTTACATTGAACTTCTGTTTGTCCTACATCTGAAAATAATTTAAGAATCTAATGAAGTCATGAGATGAAAGAAAGAGCACTTCTTTTGTCAGGTTTTTATTTCTTTTTTTTTCTGTTTTTTGGAGGTCTGTATGAGAATTTGACTAGCAGTGCTTTTTGTTAAACATGCATATGGATGTTCAAGAACCACGAGGATTAATAAAGTTGAAAAAATGTAGAGAAAAATTTAAGAAAGCTTATTCAAGGGAAGGTATAAAATGTTACTGTAGCATTTTTAGTGGTCTATACTTATTTTATACTTATTTCTTGCTAGAAATGGAAACAGGAGTTGGAAGGAGAGAAGAAGTTAGAAGTGTGGTAAGTCAACCTCAACTACTTGGTGAGGAAAAGGAGATGATGAAAGGGAGAAAATATGTCACAAAATGTTGAAGTAGAAATTCTGAGAAGGACTTTAAAAGAAATTATATTTCCCCATTTAATGTTTAATAAAATAATTTCATTACTCAATTAATTTTGTTTCTGCAGAAGATGTCAGGATTTCCTCAAATTCAAGGGGAAAAGACTTCGATTTTTCATCAGTTTATGTTCATTTTAACTTTTTTTCCATGTGCTGTATTAGAAGTGGACTACTGTACAGTGAAAGCTTCTGGTAAAAAATGCAATGGAAAAAGCACAGAATTTAATACTTATTTGTTACCCTGATCCCTTTGGTAGTAGAAATCAAATGCATGCCCCTTTGCTGCATTCATAGATGGACTCCTTTAATGTTGTGGTGCATAGATTTGAATTTTTTCATGAAGTGCTTCAGCACCCAGTGTGTTGTTGCATTTCTGTATTAGCAGCAATATTGAAGGATATGTCAGTTTTGTGTTTCTGTTAGATTGTTTATATTCCAGTTTGAATTAACTTCTTCACATGAAATAAAACCCACTCCTACATTTCACAAGCCTGTATAGAGGCAGCTATGCAGTACTGACTTAGTTGTGCGGTCTGATTTCAAAATGCAGAATTAGGAGTTGGTTTTACCAACTTTTTTTTTGCCTCGACTCTCAAAACGTGAACATTTAGAAAGCACTTAATGCAATAATAACATGTACAGCTGTTGTTTCGTAGTTCTTTCCACATTTTTTATGTAGCGGATTAAAAAATGTTTCACTAAAGACTGGAATTTCAGTGATGATATTTGCAATATTAAACAGTGCGTAACATCTGGTAGTTGTATCCTAACTCACATTTTTTTTGGAATCAGACTCCTAGCATTAAGGAGTTGCTTTTGTCACCCCTTTCACTGTCTCCATACATTACTATATATTGTCTAAATTCCCAATGGGTAAAAATGAGCTCTTAATTTAAAACATTTTATTTTTGTCTATTCACATGAATTATGAACAGATAATTTTAACATTCTACTGCCATGAAAGATTGACATGTTCAGCCTAAGACAAGCAAGAGCTATTGTCACCTTTTGGTTTCGATCTGTTGTTTTCATAGCAGATTTTCTCAGTTTGATTTGGTATGTGATTTTGCTTTCTCTTCAGATTAATATGAAGGTATTTAAAAAAGAAATAGTATTTGCCAGTAAACAATTTATTACAGAAGAAAAAGAAATTGTGCAGTAGGTTAGGATATGCCATAGGAAGGGATGAAAATGAATTCAGGAATGACAGTCCTCTGAGACATCGAAAGGTCTGCTCCGCCAGGTCACAGTGTTTCTATGTACTGTTGCCTGGAGCACTCTGTGCTCCAGCAGTATACAGGGGATACTCTTTGATTCTCCCCAGCTAAACAGAAGGGCAAAATCAGTTTCTTTTGGTTTTCATTGGAGCAAATTCACTTTAGAATAGAGTTTGTCCAAGTGTACTTTAGATGCCTTAGTTACATGAGGGGTTTTTATGGATCTTGACCACCAAGCTGTCAAACATTGCTTTTGTCCTGTTGTATTCAAACAAGTATGACTGAGTCAACTCAAAGTTGAGATTGTTCTTTTTTAGTGTCAGACTATGTTTATAATATCTAGATAAAAATCAGTAGATACTATGGGAATAGATTAATTCCTGATGGGTGTAAACTGAAGTCTGTCAAAATAACCTAATATAGGAGGTTGCCCTGTGTGTTGATCAAGGATGTTTTTTTCCCCTGCTCTTTCACTTGCCTACCAGAATAGGGTAGTCGTTCAGGAACACTGCTTATGTCCTCTGCCGTAAGAAATCAGTCTTAACTCTCCTATTGTATCTTCATATATAAGTTGAGGAAGCAAAGTATGGAAACAACTGCGCAGGAAAGGGCAGATAATGATTTACTTGTCTATATCTCAGAAATTCCTTTTTATAACCCTTATGTGTACCCAGTCACAGCTCCTGAGTAATACTTCTGGTTTTTTTCCCTTCTTTATAAGCATGTGAAATAAGCAGATACGAGAGTAAAAGTTCAGTTCATTTAGAGGAAAAGATAAGACCATGCAAAGTGATACCCCAGAAAAATACTTTGAAACATAACTTTGAAACATTTTTTTCCATGCAAGTGTAACTCACATAGATAATGCTACAGTAGAGGACTTTTTAGACTACTCAGGTGAGTCTGCTGCTTAGTGATTGATGTAGTATATTTATATTTGGATTGGTTTAAAGTGCGAAGTTGTTTAATAGTTTAGTTGTGGAGATGAGTAATTAGTGTGCAAGTCTGATTCAGGATAATCTGAGTATTCACAGTAAGTAGTTTATTTCAGTTGGAAATTTAATCTGAGCAGTACAGAACAAACATTTGAAATAGCTAAGTTGCACTTATGTACCATTCTGTCCCCATTTGTTCTCTAAATTGCTGGAAAACATTCTATTTAAAACAGAACCCAAATATCTCTGATTTCACATCACAAATACACATATGCTTCCCAGTTTCTGCACTACTAAGTACTAGTATGATGTACCAGTGTATTCAGAAATTAGATGCCTTAAAGAGCTGGAGCTTTTATAAAAATGTGTGTTTTATAAAAATGTGTGTTTGTGAATTTTTAGCTCAGAGCCAAGAGTCTCTTTCAGATAGGTGAGATTTTTAATGATGTTTAAAGGGTGTCTCCAAGTACAGACTTGTGTTTTGATAAATGTTAAGTAAGTAGTAATGAGCTAGAAGGAATACTCAAAGGAGCCGCTTACTCCAATTCCATGAGGACCTGGGGAGTGGGAGGATAACAAACAAAATTACTGTTGCTTTCCATAGTAATGTGGATACATACCTTTTAAAAGATGCAACTAAATCATTTCTGCCAGCAACAGTTTATTTCTTTTACTGTAATAATATATCCAAAGAACAAATGTTTCATCTTTTTAATGGTGAAATGTAACTTCAAATGCACTGTTTTGTGTGGTTTTACTCAGCATATTTTCATTCTTTTTTATATCTGATGTACTTATGAACCAGATGTAAGCTTTAGACACTGAAAACTCACCTATATTATCAGCTGTATTGTAGAATAATCTAGAAGATTATTGTCTTGTTGATGATTTTTTGTTTCTGTATACACTTCATTTTAGCTTGTGTATTAAAAGCAAAGCAGGTGCACTTCAGTACATAAAACATGAAAGTTTCATCAGTTTTGTACCACAATTAAGGTGTCACTGCTAGAAAAATATTATAGATTAAAGCCCTTTGATTTAAAAAGAGATGGGACAAAACAGAATAGGGAATTAAAGCAGACTCCTGGAGAAAAACACAGAGTTCTAATAGGCATTGAAGAGTGAGGGTGTTGAATGCAAGTGCCATGAGAATCAAATGAAATTATTGCAGAAACTTTAATTTCTTGTTTCATGGCAGTGCGATTTTTCTGTATGTGGTAACCTATAGTATGTGTTGAGCAGTATTGTATTATTATCCTTGAGCTGGAGATTCAGCCAGACTTAATTCTCTTTAAAAGTATTTTGTATCATTATAATTTTGGTAGCCTCACTCAATAGTCATTTGTTTACTGTGACAAATTCTGGAAATGCTGGAGAATTTGGAATTCAGCCCTGACTTCACTTTTGATATGCTAGAAGTACAAGTTAAACTGTATTCTAATACGTTCTTAATCCATAAACACAGATATAACTTCTGTAAATGACTGTTTTTACATAAGCTTCACTGAGTAATTTCCATTCAGTTCTGCATTTATAGGCTTCTTTGTTCAGTAGCAGGAGGATATTTCATTCCTCATTTGCATTACTGTATCTTACAGTCATTCAGTTTAGAGTATGATTAAAGTACTGATGGAATTAAAAGAATGCTTTAAAAACTGCATATGTTAGGTAGTTAGATTTTGTAGGCCTAAAACGCAGAACCTGCATGCTCTTTTGCACTTACTTTTTGTCTATGAACAAGTTGGTTTTTTTTTTTTTTTAAATAGAGGCTCACAGGTCAGCAGCAGGAGATAAACAGATTAATGCAGAGAAAAAGTGCTGTGGATGAGAAAAATGCTCGTTTGAAGAATGAATTCTGTAACTTGAATCAGAAATTTAAAGATAAAAGCCAAGAACTTAAGGTATATTGACTTGTACATAGTTTCATAAGACTGTAGCTTTGAAGTAGTTCTTTAAGCAGTGTCAGCCTTTGTGGCACAGAAAGTGACAAGCTTGGAGAAAAAAATTGCCTTAGGCCTTGCTATACCGTACCGTTTTCTCACATACCAACTGAGAAAGATGCTTTAAAGCCAAGAATCCAAGCTTTATAACTTTCAGATAAATAGTTAATGATGGAAATGGAGCAAAGAAAGTAGAAGTGTGAAGATGTGGCTTCTTGTAATTAGATTCTGATGGGACTGGCATTATTAATTGATAAAGCTGAGGTCTGGGAGGATATGTCTGTGTGGGTCTCAAAAATAGCTGGGGACAGCATCAAAGGCAGCTTGATCAATTAATGGGCTCTTTGCAAATGTGTACTCATCAAAGCTGTCATCCAGCTAAAAAATATGACCCTTCCACCTGCATGAAAGAGGCCAATAAAAGTACACAGGTGACCTTGGCCATCAAATATAGAAGCTGCTGTGAGGGTAAAACTGCACAGTTTATATTTGCTGATTAGTTCTCACTTTTTTGTTTATCGGCCCTTGTGGTACTGTTCTACAGGACACTGAGGAGTGTGCACAGAAGAAGAAAGAGCAAAACAGACTGGTTATAAAAAACCTGGAGGAGGAAAATAAGGGCTTAAATATATGCTGTGCTGACCTGCTAAGTGACCTGGAGAAACTGAGGAAGCAGGAGGCACAATGGAAAAAAGAAAAATCTGGCAATGATGCCAGAATAGAGGTATGAAGTGGAATGGACTCCTGGATGTTATTTGAGAATTAACTTCTCCAGACATTTCACTACAAGTTATTTTCTTTAAATAGCAAGTTATATATTCAAATCTACCAGTGGGGACTTGCATTCATTTACATTCTATCACTTAAGACCCACAGCTTTTTAAAAATTGATGCTGCAAAGCAGGAATCTGACTTCAAATAGTCATCTTAAAATGTAATCATTAAAAAATAAAAGATGCTGTACTTTGAGATAATATATATATGAATGTGAAATAATAAAAACTTAAAAGTATTGCCATATTTTTTTTCTTGATTTGTAATTTACTTACCTATAATCTTGTTGCAGTAAACTTAATCCTTATTGTTTTGGAAGAACATACAGTTCCAAATAAATTGTGTCCCAGCCTCCAAAGTCTCTATTCTTTGAGGTGTCTTATTATTGCTTATAATATATTAAGAAGTTGTTTTCACAGTTTATGATAAAGCAAAAAAGGAAATAAGTGAATACATGCTACAGAGTCTTTTCTCTTTTATTTAAATAATACTTTTTCTTGTTTTCTGGTGGAAATTGGCTAGTGTTTTTTAAATTCCTCCAAGAAATTGGAGGAATAATATATGATAATGGCTTATCTTAGTTCAACAGCTGCTTATATACACATCTAGGTAGTGGATTCTTTTTGTTTACATGATGAGTGTACACTTAGAATGCTGTGTTATTTTACATTATCAAAGTACATTCATTGCAGTAACTATCTAATTACACCTCACCCTGAAATGCCTTTTTTCCTGCACTAGCAATTTTGGTGATGCTTCAGATTGTTTTGGTGATGGAAACTCTTTTGAAAGAGCTTAATTCAGATTTCTTAACATGGGAAATAAAGCTATTGCGAATTGACTTCTTCAGACTAGTTATGATGAAAGGATTATAGGGTTCCCAGGACAAGAAATGATTTGTTGATTCTTGGGAGAGAAATATCTACTGTGTGCCAAACCGATGAAATAACTTTTTAAGTTGTCAAATAGAGAGCTTGTAATATTGGACAAGTTATTGAAAATCTGTTACCCATCCCTTCAATGAACACAGTCAGAATAACTTCTGTGTCTGTTGTCTTCCTGCCTGATGTGGCATGCTGATGAAGGAGCTGGGCGATTGTAGGGATGGGAATTAGTAGTATGGTATTTCAGAGGGGTGTTACAAACAGGTCAGGTTGTTGTCTGGAGTATAAAAGAGGGTACTTCTGGGGATGCGTGTTGCCTGAGACAGCCAGTTGGATTTGCTGTTTACAAACTAGGAAGAACTGGTTAAGAAGATAATAGTCATTTGCAGTCTTGGCTATAATGACCATGAAGTTGTCAAGGCCAAGACTTTGAGACAGTGATGGAAGGAAAGTAGCGCCATATAGCCCTGGAGTTAAGGAGCAGTCTTCAGCTGTTCAGGGAACTTGTAAGTAGAATCCTGTAAGAAGCAGTTTTGAAGGGTAAAGAGCTCAGGAAAAACTATCATGTCTTTAAAGACAGCTTCCTCCAAGCCCAAGTATGGTCCACTTGGGTAAAAAAGTGGATGTCTCAGGAGATCAGCTTGGCTAAACGGAATTCACCACTAGACTCCAGTGTAGACTGCAGGTGGGAAACACTATTCAGGAAGTGGAGACAGTGAAAGCTGTAGAGGAGGAATTCAGAAACATTGTCTGGACACTGAAGGGTGGTGGTAGCCAACCTGCAGTTGAGAGTTGCAAATAATGATGGATACAACCAGAATTTCTTGAACTGCTTTATCAGTGAAAAGCTGAACAAGGAAAATAGGGACCCGCTGCTGAAATCGAATGATGAATTAATTACAAGAGTTTATAGATATAGGAGAGGTACTAAAGACAAAATATTGTCTTTGCCTCTGGTCTCCTCCAAGATTTCCCCAAAAGTTTCTGCCTAGAGGCAGACTTCAGTGTGAAGTACTAAGAGTTTATGTGTTGGGAGATACCTGAGAAAACTTAACTAGTACACGTCCATTGGGACAGCCTGAAATGAACTGCATCCAGGGATGCAGGGTGTTGGCTACCTCTTGCCCTTTAATTTGGGAGTTGTATCAGCATCTTTTTGTACATGTTTTTCAGGAATAAATATGGCATTTAGCAATCTTAAAGATGTGTTGTATACAGATGTTATCCGTGTTAGTCTCCTCTGACTGAAAGAATAAAAAGAATCCTTATCAAAATAAGATAGCCCAACATTGCCTTTAAAATGTGTATGAGACGGTAGAAATGAGAGATCTAAATCACAGATTGCTTCTTTGGANTTTTTTTTTTTTTTGTCTTTGAACCATTTCCATCTATGGATAGTTTGTCCTTTTAAAGAATATTTCTTTGAAGTTTTGTTATATTAGCTGAAATCAAAGTGAGACGGGTTAACAGGAGGATACCTGATAAGGTGGCTAAAAGGCTGACAATATTATTTTATTGTTTGTCTTTTCTGTATGTACGTTCATATAAATAATGTACAGTGTACAGTAAGTTGACTTAAGTCTGCTTTCTGCCTAAAGTAGTTCTTGAGAACTTTTTTGTGCTTTTGTGCTTTCCAGAGCATATGTATCAGCTTTCTATATGTCCTGAAAGTGAACAAATGGAAAAGTTGTCAATAAGCCCGCTGTCTCTGTACCTAAGAATCAGTTAATTATTTGAGTTATTTAGGTGGAAGTTACTTAAGCTGTTGTTTAGTATCAAGATGACTGTATTTTTCCCCAGACAAGAAACAAAAGGCTTTGTATGTAGATGAAAAAATGTCAGACTGACAGATTTTAAGTGGAGGTGAAGTAAAAGATAGTGGAATTGCTTACTGGTGGGTTGTTTGTTTTTGTTAATTCCTAGTTAGCACAGAACTTTTTGAAGTTTCTGAAATCCAAAGGTCAGAACTTCCAAAGAAACAGCCATCTCTCTCAAGAGGAGCCTGGGATTTTAGTTCCACTGAAAAATGAGAGTTTTATTGAGATGGGACCTTGAAAAATTACTCTCACTTCTGTCATAATATATAATAGGAAAAAACATGAAAACAAAGCTATTGTCTTTGAAAGTGACTTTCAAAGGGTTTGAAGCTACAAATAACAAAACTGTAGTGTTAATTCATAGTGACTCCATAGTGGGCATAAGTGTGCTTCCTCATGCCCTGCTTTTTTTATGCTTTTCATGTTTGAAGTTCTTTTTAATTCACCTTTTCTTGCTGTCTTGTACTGTGTCTTCTATAAATATGTATTTTCTCTCATATAACTGAATCATTCAATGTTGTGACTGTTTTAACTAGCCTTTTTTTAATAGGCTTTAAAAGCTTGAATTTTAAATCGTCCATTGAAGTGGACTGTAATTTAAAAACCCAGATTAGAGTATTCGTGCTAAGTAAAATTTCACGAATTTACCTAGCATATTTCCGCAGTGAACTTTTTTGGCTAATGTATCAACAAGAAGGGAATGTGATAAATTCCATATTATCTTAAAAATACAGATACTCAGAAATTGAGTGTAAAATACTACAGTTTATTTCATGGTGAAAAATATGATGTTGATGAAAAACTCAGCATGGCCCAGCAATGTGCACTTGCAGCCAAGAAATCTGTGTCATGGGCTGCATTGAACCAGGTGTGCCAGCAGGTCAAAGGAGGTGATTATCCCCCTCTGCTGTGCCCTTGTGAGACCCCACCAGGAGTGCCTTGTATAGTTCTGGTGTTCCCAAAATGAGAAGGACATGGTATTCTGGAGCAAGTCTGGAGGAGGGCCATGAGGTAACTGGATCACATTCCCTACAAAGACAGACTGAGCAAGTTGTGGCTTTCCAGCCTGAAGAAGAGAAAGTTATATTGAGACCTCATAGGAGCCTTCTGGGATCTGACTGAGTCCTACAGGGAGACTGGAGAGAGTCTCTTTGTAAGGTGACAGGACAAGGAGGAGTGGATACAAATTGAAAGAGGGGAAATTTAGGTTAGAGATTAGGAAGAAATTCTTTACTGAGCATGAGGAGACGCTGGAACAGGTTGCCCAGGGAGATTGCACATGCCCTGACCTGGGAAGTATTCAAGTCCAGGTTGGATAAGGCCTTGAGCAACCTGATATAGTAGGGAGATCTCCCTGCCCATGGCAGGGGCTGGAACAAGATGACCTTTCAGATCCTTCCTAACACAAACCATTCTAGGATTCTATTTTAGATTTCAGTATTCAGCTGAGCTTCTGTGCATCAATATATAGTATTTCTGTAGCTAAGGTATATGTATAACAAGTTTTTTCTTTCACTTTTTTTCATGTTCTACTCTTTCAATAATGCTTCCAAAAAATTGAAGCTTTCAAAATACATTCAAAAGGTTGAACTGATTAATTTCTTAATTGAAACCAAAAACTGAAGTCAAATATGTCACAAATGAAGTACTGAAAGATACTTTTTTCCTGATTTTAAATTCTGCCATTAGATAACTTCTGAAGTTGTATTTATGACAAAATAATATGTTACATATTCTTTGTATTGTACCCTGCAATGGATGATGGGAATTTAAAGCATTAGTAATGTTAGATTTTTTATCTCTTCCATGGAAAACCTCGGCAACTCTATAGTGTGGTATTAGAAATAGGCAACTAGAATATATTCACAGAATGTGTGAACTATTACAATTATTCTTCACATATTCAATATGTTTAGCTGCAGAGGAAAGAAATACTGAGGAGAAATCGTACAATTATTTGTCTGCAAGTTATAAATACCTTATTACTTAAAAAAATTTATATGTTGATAGTGAATTGTCTCCTATCACTGTGAATTTTTTCATTATTCATGGAAAAATTGTTTTTCTACCTGACCTTTGACATTGAATGGTGACTCATTTGTTGGGTACACCAGGTAGATAGCTTGATATCAAGAAACAAATCAATTTCCTTCTTCATTGACTTGTGAATTTTGTTTCCGTACGTCAGTGTTGCTGTTATTGGCAGGACATGATATTTCTCATACAATTTCAAGGAATTTGACTGTAGTACACTTCTGCTAGATCTAAATACTAGTAAGACATTTTTTATGTAATTTCAAGGAATTTATACCCATAAGACATTTTTATGCAACTTTAAGGAATTTAATTTATTTAGAATTTAATTATTCACTTTTCAGTTATAGAAATATTTTGATATTTGAGTATTTGAGGTATTCGCTGAAAAAGAAAAATATGCACTTTTTTATTTCTTTAAGTGAGTCTGTATGTAAATGGAAAACTAATACACTCTTGGCAGTGGATCAGGGATGATGTTATACATGGAGGCTTTTATTTTAAATTATTAATGAATCATGGAATATTTGCTGTACTGAGAACGAGTGACTGCATCTGTGAATAGCATGATACCAAAACAGGCCTAAGATTGCTGCCACCGTCTGAAATTCTGTTCTAGATATTGCTGTAGTATTTGTATTTCTGTTCTTGCCTCAAAACACTGTAGGGAGAAAGAATAGTCATACAAAGCTTCCTAAGGACTGATGTGCTCTTTTGAGGGAAGTCTAGCAAGGTATGTAGAGACTGAAGTCTTGTTTGAGTAAGCTGCCTTCCTGCTATGTTTCTTGGATACACCTTTGCAGTTTGCTAACTTCTACTGTAGGGTTTATTGTAAAAGGCAGACTTTTGCTTGTTTGCATTGTTTTCAATGAACACTTTCAGAAATTTCCTTGTATGTGGTTTCTTTTCCTGAAGAAACTATTCCTTGCATTGCATTAGCAGTGCAAAATAAGAGCAGATTTAACAAATCAGTCTCAAAAATTAATCTCTATCTATGGTTCTTAGTTCATATACACAATTTTTGTGAGAGCTTAAAACAATGAATGCATAGCTGCTTTTTTTCTAGGGGCTTCTGCATAGAAAACAATGTTTAATTGGTTTAGTAGTTAAATAGGGAAATACCATTTTGCAAAGATTTGATTCAGGATCCTCCTTCCACATCCAGCAACTAAGTTAGGGAGAACTTTTTAGAGTAAAGAAGAGATGGCCACCTAAAATTTGAAATACAACTTTATTTCTGGTATTTCACATTTTTCATACATGCGTATATACCTATATGTATTTGCTTAGACCGCAATAAATGTATGCATGTATGTGTGGGCACATCCATATATCTGTATACATCGATAACTTGCATGGTAGATTTTAATTATTTCTTCTTCATTAAAGCATTTCAAATGCTTTCTTTGCAGAATTTAGAAACTGATTTAGCAGAGACAAGAGAACAAATAAAAAGTTTGCACAGTATTTATGGTAACTTGTCATCTCAGGTAGATGTGAAACAGGAAGAACTTTTCCAAAAGAATTGTGATGTGGTCGGAGCTAAGTAAGTATTTCACAATAACTTTAAGCCTGAATCCTCTCAAAAGGACTGTTGTTCCACTTACAAAGCAGCATCATGCGTTGAAATACTTTTGTGCAACAGTGTTTTTTACTATTCTGTTCACAAGATGTAAGGCTTTTGGAAGTCTACCATTTTAGGTAGACTCTTCCTAATACATTTTGACTCTTGGTATATCTTACCTGTTTTTGAGTAGTGATATACTTAAGAAATTACACTTCTGTAATTTGCATTGGGTCAGAGAACTGCCAATCTCTACTGAAAGTAACAAAATAATGGTATGATAGTGACATAAACATTAATTAGAGTGGCCAAACACCCTAAACTTGAAAAAGCTTTAAGCCTAAGTTTAACTTTTTAATTAGAGTCAGATCTGACAAGTCAGCAAAAGTCTACATAGGCCTGTGCTAAATGTTTAAAGTGCAGTGATTTAAGCTTTATCTTAGGTCTCACACACTATTTCTTTACACTGAATCAATAAGATTAGTGCTGTGTTATTTGTGTCTTGGAAAAGAACTAAAGGACAGAATGAATTACATGAATTGAAAAGAATACTGAATTCCCCAGAATGAAGGTAATGTCAGAAGATAATTGGTAACTCTAAGTGGATTGTCAGGAAATTGTCCATGTTTTACTTCGTAATTTCAGAGGCATATGTGTATGTTTCATTCCTATATTAGATAAATAATATTCTCTTCAATATTCCTTTAAACTGTGGTTTTGCCTGAAGAGCTGCAATTGGGAAGTAGAAATCATTGGTATAGGTACTCATCTTTACTTTCCAAGCACAAATAATCTTTCTGTAGGGAGTCATTATCTAAGGGTTTTTTTGGAAAAAAAACCCAAAACCCAAGAAATACGATTTTTGATGTATCTGACCTAAATTGTCATCTTGTTAAAATCTCTACACAAAAGTTGATGTCTTTACAAGAAAAATGATTTTCATGTTTAAAAGGAATAATACCAGTTGGGTTTTAAAGAGTCAACAAACATGCATAAGCTTATTGGGAAATTGTATTGAAATAGGCAATCAATGGAATTTGTGAAATTCAGCAATGGACTAATAGAATTTATCACCTGAAATTATTCTCAGAAAAATATGTATGTGTGAGGACTGAGGACAGCAAAGAAGGCATTTTAGAGTCAGGTAATCAAGTTTGCAAAGTTACTGCTTGCTGGTTGCTGCTTAGGATATTGCAGTCTGAGTTGGCCAAATCTTTGAACTTCAAATTTCTCAAAATGTATTCTTTGTTATTCATTGCAAAGCCTCTTAGAGTTTGGCACAAACACCTTACTAAAATACGGAATTAAAATAAGGACATTTTTGAACATAAGGTCTGAATATGAGATAATAAAGAGATGAATACCATACTTCTTTAAAGTGAAGTCTTCTTTTATGTTCTTCCATATAACCAATCCTCTAAATTTATGGAGAACAGTTTGGTAAATCAGTCATAGGGGGCTTTTTGTGTGCTTTAATGTTTTTCTTCCTAGGTACTTAGTGGTGTTGCAATAAGTAATAGTATTTTTCAGTATCACTAGTATGTGAGTTATGTGAGTTCACATGTCTGTATGTATATGTTTGATCGTATCAATATAATTAATTGTCTGCTAACTTCTGTCTGCTAGTCTTTCTCAATGAACTGCAGCCATAGATTTCTTGTTAACATTTCAGATATGAAGAAAGAAGACTTAAGCCTATATTATGTAAAATTTACAGTTTCAGGAGTTAGCAGTGCATACTAAGAATTTCAAATATTGTGTACTTTCAAAGTATAGAATACTTAGATTTCTCCTTGTCTTCCTGAGATGTCAGTATGTAGAGAAAATTAATTTTCTGTTGTTTCTCAATGAAAAAAAATAGTTAAAATTATACATGTCTTTGTCAAAAAAGGACAAACTTTTATTTAAGTCAAAGTAACGACTCCCGAGTTAAAGGGAAAAATCTGAGGAGAAAATGAAGTCTTTCCATCTTCTCATCTTCCTAGACCAGAGTCTTACAACTGTGTTGACTTTATAATTAAAGCATTTAATTTTTCCTATTTATGGTAACAGTTTGTTTTTTTAATACATTTAAAATTTAATCTTATGAAAGTGTCACATTGAATGCTTGCTTGTCATTTGATGATGGTAGAAAATTCTTTGACAAATAGTGTGGAAAATACCCTATCCTGCTTAGTGTCTTCAGTTTCCTATCATCGATTTCAAACCTTGGAGCTGAAAAAGACAATCTAGTTTGCAAGAGTGTCTGTTCTCCCTAGTGCTCTGTCTCCCTGTTTGCTGCTTTCCTATCTTCCCCACCCTCTCATTCTGTGAAAACAAAGCAGTAGCACAATTGAAATCATTAGCAACAAGCTCTAGAAGAAAAAAGAAAGAAAGGCAACTGGTTTCCTTCATTTGGTGTCTTCTTTCATACACAGCATAGTCAGATTCAGAAAAATACACCTTCTGCTGACACCTTGGTAATACTGTCTGAAATTTTTACACTATATGCTAAGTTCAATAGGAGAAGGAAGTCTCCAAGGGAATATGTACATGTTGGACTAGAGCTCTGTTTCTTGTGCATTTGCAACTTCCTGTGTTGTGCATATCTGTCAGTTTGTTGGTAAGAGTTGTTTTTTTAGTTTAACAGTAGATACGTCTGTAGACAACAAGAGAATTATTTTCTTCAGCAAGTTAGCAGAGATCAAACGTTGAAGAAATACTCCAGTGCAACTCTGGTTCTACAGAATAATAAGGGGTTTTTAGAATATACTGCCAAGTGTGCAGTAAAAGTCTGCCACATACTTTTGAGGTGTGGAAGATACAATTTCTAGGACCAGTGAACAAACAGTATTTACAGGATACATCCTGTGTAGTGAATGTCTTCAAGACATACCTTTCTTTTTTGGCTTAATTTTTGCAAAGTACTCTTCAACTCACTGGTTTAATTTCAAACTTCTGAATTACCTGTGAAATGCATTTTCTTATTTTATTTTTCATGTTTTCATTAAGTACAGATTTTCTCGATCTCTTTGGAGTCCATGGTAACCTTTCCAGTTTCATGTTGTCAAACTTGATGACTTTTGCTTTAAAATTATGATAAATACCAGGGGTCTAGAAGTTTGTGGTCTCACACAGAGCTCTGGTGGAGTTCTGAACATCAAACTGGAGAGGTTTGCTTGACTCACTGAGGCTTGAGCCTTGCTGTCACAAGTATCCAGGAAATATTAAACTGTTTGCAAATATAGTAAATTCTATTCTAAAATTAATTTGAATTTCTTGCCCCAGTGTTTTTAGTGGAAATGTGGGCCATGACTTCATTCCTTTGATTCGTACCTAGTCCAAGTCTCTCCCTGATGATTTCCAAGTATTTTTTTCTGTAATAGCGTTCCTATTTTTATTCCCCCACTGTGTGTGCCCCCATGTTGCCCACTGGTCCTTCCAAAGCAGTTGCTCTTAACTTGTTTGCTGTAAATAATGAGGCAGTCACATATTTATTCAAGTCTTGTTTTGCTGCTCTTGGATTTTTCAGGTTATTCTTTGCTGGGTGCTGCAAGCAAGTTTGTAGTATTTATGCCATTTCCATGAGAAGTTATAATTTATAGGACCTGTCACTGTGCTGTATTTTTAAACTACAGGTAATGGAATCTAGAGATTTCTTGAATTACCCCAAACCATCTTGTATTCCCTTGGTAACAGGGGCATCTGAGTTGCTCAAAGTCACCAGAATTGTGGTAAAAAAGCGCTAAAAACATCACCTGAAGTGATGTGCATTCTTTTAATTCCGTTTGTAGCGCAGTTATATAGCTTGTGGAATGACAATAGCTATTAATTTCATTTACATCTCTGGGAAACCAGGTTGCTCTAAAACCATTGGTAGGGGGATACAAGGTCCCTTTCCCCTACAAGGATGGAAAGGTTTTATTTAATCTTATGTTTTAGGGATAGAAGGAAATGTCTGTGAGCACCAGGGTTGTCTCTACCCTAAGCAATAGTAGTGCCTTAAATATTGTTACTGGTTGGATAAGGTGTCACATGTCAGAGTCTTGCTGATGTCTGCTTTGTGGTGTCCATGTAGCATCAACCTTGCAACGCTGAAAGCAAGGTCTACTAAGGTTACTCCACTAACAACCTTACTTCAGGGATTGACAAATTTTAGTAATGCTCTTCTATTTTGAGAGAGAAAGACCAGACTGTTTTTCATAGCACACACTTCCTTTTTGCTTGAAGAATGCAGGTCACTTTCTGTAAAATTCTTCATTTCCCATTGTTTTCATCTTAAGGTCTGAGGTTAGAGACAGAGAGGTGTTTTTTTATTTCTCAGTACTACCTGCTGACTTTGCTCTTTAAAAAGTTTAAAGCTCTCAGTGTATTGTAGTGTGTTAGTTTATGGGAAGTCTGGGATGATGGAAGAAAGTAGACTTGAGCGTTCCAGTTTGGGTCTTAGCTGACAGTGTTGTTTTTTCAATTACTGTTGCTCATGGTGACTTTTTTGTTCAAATTGTGTTTCCTTAAAGTGCAGAGTATGTTGAAACATTTTATCACCATTTGTATATGTATATTTATATGTATCTGTGTATGTACATGTTTACACATAATTTATGTATTTTATATGTAGGTCTATATATTTTTTTATATCTGTATGTATGTATAGATGCCTGTATATCATATATGGGTGTGTGCAATGGCTCTTATGTTAAATGCAATTCATTATACTTGTTACAGTCAGTAATTTTTGGTTATTTCTTCTGTTACATGCTTACCCAAGATGGTATTTTCTGAGGACTTCACATCTTTATCCTGCTGCAGTGACAGGATACGGTGTCTGTCTTGTAGAGAGCATTTATTGTTTGCTGCATGTTAATAAATATTTTAAGGTTGATTTTGAATACTGTGAGCACAGGACAAGCAAATTAGTACATAATCACAGAGTGATAACAGAACACTGAGTGGCTGAAACTGGCAGACACCTCTGGAGATGGTGTAATATGCTCCTCAAGCAGATCCAGCCCTCTGCTCCAGCAGTATCAGCTACAGCAGGCTACCCAGTACTGTGTCCAATCTGAGTATGTCCAAGAATGGAGATTCTGCAACCTCTCTGAGTAGGCTCTTCCAGTGTTTGGCCACTTTCAATGGATAAAAATATTTTTACTATATTTAGCTGGAATTTCATCTGGTTTTATTGGTGCTCATTGCCTCCTTTCCTATCACTGAGCACCACTTACAAGAGTCTGTCTGCATCTTCTTTCTAGATTGCCATCAGGTATTTGTAGATGTTGATAGTTCGGTTGTCACTGAATTTTCCTTATCCAGGCTGAGCACACCTAGCTTTGCCAGCCTCTGTATGTGTAGCAGATGCTGTAATACTTAAATCATCTTTGTGGCCCTTCATTGGCTCTCTCCAGCCATGTCCATGTTTCTCTTGTACTAGGGAGCCCAGAACTGGACACAACACAAAAATGTGTCTTAAAACTTCTGACTAGAGGGGAAGGATCACCTCCCTTGCCCTGCTGGTGATACCATCCTCTGTGCATCTCAGGATGTCATTGGCACAAGGCCACATTATTATATGATGGCCATTCAGGTGTCCACCAGGGTCCCTAGGGCATTATCTGACAAGGTGCTTTCCAGCTTGTCTGTTCCCAGCTTGTGCTTTTACACAGGATTATTACCCTGCAGGGGCAGTAATTTGCACTTGTCTTTGTTGAACTTCGTAAGGTTCCTGTCCAGCCCTTTGACCGGTCTGTCAAGGTCCTTCTCGGCGGCAGCCCAAACATCTGTTGTGCCATCCCACTTTTTTGTGTCATCAGCAAAGTTGTCGTGGTGCTTTCTGTCCCATTGTCTGGATCATTAATGAAGATGTTGAAAAGTAGTGGCCCTGATGTTAGCCCCTAGGCTATTCCTTTAGTGCCTGGCCTTGAATTGGACTTAGCGTCATTGATCATAACTATTCAAACCCAGTAGTTCTACCAGTTGAATAGAACTTTACTGTCCACTTATCTAGCCTATACCTCATCAGGTGTATTTGTCTATAGCGCTTTTTTTTGCTATATTTGTCTGTAGCATTTTATGTGCAACTATCGAAAGTCTTACTACAATCACATAGAAGAACATCCAGTGCTCATCCCTTATCCATTGAGATAGTAATTCCCTCAGAGAAAGCTGCCAGGCCAGCTGGTTAGAGCATGGTGCTAATAACATCAAGGTTGTGGGTTCAGTCCCTGTACTAGCCATTTACTTAACGGTTGTACTTGATGATCATGGTGGTCCCTTTCCAGCTCAGAATATTCTATGAATCTGTAAATATTATTTCCCTTATGACTCCCAGTGATCATCTTCTCTATTACATGGTCCATCACCTTCCCAGGGACTAAGATGTAGTTGACTGCTCTAGTTTCCCAGAACCTTCTTTTTGAACATAGGCTTTCCTAAAGAACCTGTATCCATGCATGGCAATGCTTCAGTCATGTGGTTGTCCCACCTCGTCTCTGTGATCTCACTAAGTCCAGAAGGAACAGACAGATCTCTCATTCCTCCTGTTGTTTTCCATGGAGATGTGCTGTGTCCATTTGGGCAGCAACTTCAGATAGACACCTGGTTGTGCTTATTTCTCAGTGTGTGGAAAATCACACTGTAAAAGGCCAGTTTCTACAAAGGAGACAGAGGAGTCGTGCAAGAATCAACTTTATTTGAATAAAGGCAGAGAATCCACTAGGCTGTGTCCCTATGGGGTCAATCTTGGGGTTTTAGAAGACATGACCCCCTTTTATCCTAAACTCCTGGCTGCATGTTGCCCTTCTCCTTTCCCCATTGCCTGAGGTACTAGGAAGGTGCAGCCTTCATGAATCACCTACTACATATTCCCCCTGTAAGATGTATCTCCCCGACCCCCATCATGCATTGCATGGCCATTAAAATTAGCTTTAAGCACATTGTGGCTGGAGAAGTTAATATTCATAAGTCTATTAAGCCTGCACATTTTTCCCTGAAGTTCAGCCTGCACTGGATTCCACAACAAAGTTGCGTGGCTTGATACTCGTGAAGACCCACACACCCATTTCTCCAGAATTTGACTGGTTCTTTCAGATTGAGTTGTTTGTGAGGACCCATTTCTCCTGTCACCTGGAAGACTCTTAAGAACCTCCCTCATACTGTGAGCACTCCGTTATTTATGTGCATAAAGGACATCTTCCCTGAATATTCTGCTGCTCATCACAAGGTCTTTTCTTCCCCGTCCTAGAGTGACTTTATGATGTTTGTATCCCCAATCCTCTGTTCTGTTTCTGCTCTATATTGAGTTTTGTGCCTTTAAGACTGGTTCTGGGAGCAAAAGGGGGGAAGAAGAAGCACAGAGTTTGTTTCAAAGAATGGCATTCACTCTGCATTCCTGCTCTGGGACTCTGTGTTTGGCTAAAGCTCGGACAGACTGCAGGACAGAGATCTTTTTGCTTTTAGTTAGTTTTAGCTAGCTGAGGCAGAGGAGTTCCCTGGACTGGTTTTTTATTTCCCTTTTTCTTGGGACTGTTTAAACCTGCTGCGGACTGCAAGACCCAGAGGAGCACCGAGGACTCTCACCTGTGGCCCACTGGGGCCTGGACCTCCAGAGGGACTGATAAGAGACTGAGAGAGAGCCTAGCTACACCCAAGGCAAAGACTTTATCAGTTTGCCATCTCACTCTGGAACGAGAGGTTTTATTGTTTTGTATTATTAATTCTTTGTGCTTGTGGGCACTTTGTTTGTTAAATAAATAGTTTCTTCCACTTTTCCTCAAGGAGTTCTTTCCTGGACCAGTTTTGAGGGAGGGGCCATTTGGGTTTGCTTCCCACCCAGGGTGACCCTAATTGGAGGTTTTCTCCCAAATTTGCCCTAAACCAGTTTAGGGCCCATATCTACCTGTTTGCTTTTGCCTGCCAGTCCAAGCCTTGTAATTTCATCAACATCTTTGATCCCTGCCATTCCTCGTTTAAAGCTCCCCTCATTGATTTGGCTCATCTATTATCAAAGGTGCTTATTTATGTGTATTTATTGGTATTGCACATTGGTACTGAATAGTGTCTGATAAGATTAGCATAATTTCCATATTGGTCTGTAAAAGTGAAATAAAGGAAGGCTGCCCCATTGATTTACAATGTAAAAACAGTGCCTCATTCACTAAAGACAAAAGCAAGTTAAAGTACAAGTATGAATAAATAAACTTTGATTTCTAAAATGCATTGTAATGGAACTGTTACTGATTTTCCTTACACTTAAAAAAGCCTTGAATTTAACATAAACAAGCGTGTTAATGTGTTCTGACTGTGCTGTGGTTCTTGTGTGGCTGCAAGATTTTGTTTCCCCATTCCACTGCCTCCCCTTAAGGATATAACTGGAAGTCTGATAAAAGTCCACAAAAAAGATTCCCATTGACCTTATTACACTTTGTGGGCAGACCATTAGAGAACATATAATACTGCATTCTCAGGTGACAGACATAGATAACTGCATTGATGTTTGCATACAAATTAAAGAGCTGACTGGTGTTGAGGATTCAACCTTGTCCCATGTTTTTCTCTTCACAATAAAATGAAGATCTGATTGGAGAACCTGTGCAAAATTAATACAATCTGTGTTTTAACTGCAGTGAAAAGATGTGTTATTTTCTACTATATACATGCAGTCAGGGAAATTAAGAAGTGCTTGTTTGCAAGCCTGTTGTACAGCTGTCAGAAAGCACTAATATATCTCTGTGTCCATATTTCTGCTTCTGTTCTTCTGAACAGAATTAAATTAGTACATATGCAATACGTACTGCAGCTGCACTTTCTTACATCAGGAGCCTTTAATGTATCTCTACCCTTGTTAACTTTGGAGAACTACTTTACGGTTCATTCAGAACAGTAGGACTTACTGTTAAGTCCTAGTAAGCATGGTTGGAGTGTCCTTAAGTGTTATCCTTTGTTGCTCTGTTAACAGACTTTATAAAATGATGATTTTTAACAAAATAAAACTGTATGTCATATTGTACATGTAATTTGAATTCTTATATAATTATTCAGATGTATCTATATTGAATAATCATTCAATCACAAACCCTAATTAGTGGCACAGGCTTTAAGAAAAACTTTGTGAACTTCCCTTAAAATTGTTTATTTGTCATTCTGTGTTTTCCCTGGAAGAAAACAATGAAGCTGGTATTGCTGCTCACCTTTTGTACACTAATCTTTGCCTGGATATCTCCAGAAGCACTAGAAAAATGCAATGATAACTCCTGTTAATGATAGTTCTAGTCAGAGAAGTGTTACGTATATGTGTTAGAGGTTACAGAGACAATTCTTTGAGGAAGTAAGGAAAAAAATTAGGAGTGCTAAATATATATTTTGGTATCTCTGTGTAATACTAGTGTGAAATATGCTTGTGAATTAAAAGGGAATTAAGTGGAAAATATATGAACAGGGATTAATAGAGTCATCTGTACTGTTAATATATGTTGCAGAAAATATTCAGTTTTAATTGTTGTTATAATAAGTATTACTGTACTTTGATCTTAATTTAGAAAATCCACCAGCAGTATAGTAAGGTCATCAAGAAAGCTGATTATACCAGATCTATCCTATGATTACATTACAACACCATTCCTATTATTGTCTTTATAGGGTTTTTTATTATATAATATGCACCAAAGTTTTTGCTTACTTTGTTTATGGTTGTTGCAATATGCCGTACCTGCAGACAGAAAATAATTCATCAGCAAACATTTTCATGTGTCTAGGGAGTAGATGCATTTCAGAAAAAAAAGCTTGCTTCACACATACTTTGTAAGTTCAGGAAAATGTTTTATCTTTTTCTGATTCTTCTAGGTAAAAAAAAATAAACTTATTTACTGTTGATGTGTTCTTTGTATTTTATATTTTGAGTCTTACTGCTAAAGAGTTAACCGAATATTGATTAGAAAAAGATGAATAGTGAAAATTTATTTTTTTAGTAAAGCATTACAGGGAAATAGAAGGGCATTCTATTTTGAAAGTTAATTGTTTTGTAGATATTTCTCAAAAGTGTATGATAAATATTTTATATGTAACTTACAGTGTTTTTAAGGCAATTGACAGAAAAATAAATGAAGATAGGAAGCTCATTATCTACAATAAAATTATTTGCATACAGTTTTTTAACAGAGGTCATTGTTCTTTTTCTTAGTTTCTCTTTATTGCTTGTTTTGCAGAGGAAGGAGTTAGTGAAGCTACAGAATCTTCACAGGCAAACCATTGAAGATACAACACAGCAGGCTGAGCTGATAAAGCAGCTAGAGGCTCTCAGTGCTGATACACAAAAAGTACTGCAAGACCAAGAATATGCTCACACAGCTAAAACAACATATCAAAAAATATGTTATTCTGCCTTGTGATCATAAGGCTCATTTTAATATCCATCTGTACAATATCAATGCACAGACTAATCAAAGTTCTTTGTAGTGTTGCATCTTCTAGATCTGTGGCTTTCT
Organism: Hylia prasina; assembly: GCA_013397195.1. NCBI lineage: Eukaryota > Metazoa > Chordata > Aves > Passeriformes > Sylviidae > Hylia > Hylia prasina. The sequence continues at coordinate 291,477 of VYXD01011146.1, read as the reverse complement.
ATTATCGCCAAAGTATAGTTGATTATCTGAGTTTATTGCCTAATTGCATACCAGCATGTATGGCCCCTAACATACAGTGAATTGAGCTGCCTTAGAAAAATAAGATTTCGTTGCATCTGAAGAAACACAGGATTGCATTGCCAAGTATATATATTTCTTTGTCTAATTTGGTGTTAACTGTGTTCTTCTTCTTCCTCTTCTGGAGGACAGGAGCTTTCAATTACTACATTCTCCAAACTGATTTTCATAGTTCAGGGGGAGATATTCCTTTCACTAAACAAAGTATTCGTGTGAATCACAAAGAATTTAGTGGTTTAAGATACACAGAAACCTGCTCTATAAAAATTAACCGGAAAAGTTAATGCTATAATATCTTTTGAACTGGGTAACTAGTTCACAAAGTTAGAACAATACATACATTTGCGGAACAGTTAAATGTTTTTGGTGAATGTCAAGGAAAATGTTCACCCTAATGATCTGTCAACTATGCACTACTCAAAACTTCTTTAGGTTTATGAAATTATATATGGTTTTCAATCTGTAAGAAATATACAAGATACGTTTTCTTTCTTTTTAGAAAGATTAAGAAGGAAGAAGGCAAGCAAGAATTTGTATAAACAATTTTCACACACTTTCACAGTATCTTGGAACTGCTTTCTGAAGTTGCGTATTGCCAGTGCTTTTTCCCAAAAATTTTTCTTCCCTTTGTCATCTTACTTAAAGTGTGCAGTTTGTAATAAAATTATGAAGCTAGGCCTGAGTCAAACCAGAATCAGTACTGGATTTCTCAAGATATGTTTGGTTAGCTTTATGTGGCTTGGTGTACCCAGCACATTCTTGTCTACTTGGCTTGTGATCATGTATCATGTGATGTGGTTTGCTAAGGTAATTATAAATTTTGTGAAATACCAGCATAAAGAGCTGCTGCATATAAAAAGGAGTAGAAAAAAACCCAAACTAGAAAACTCTCAGTATATTTGGCTGCAGTGATGATAGATATTAAATCATTTCTGCATTGCAATAGTAGTTCAGTCAAGCTACAGGTAGACTTCCTATCAAAGTTGTTCAAAACATGTACAAGGCAGGGGGAATTTGACTATCTGGGCAAAACAGAGTAAATTCTAGAATAAAAAAAAAAGAAAATAAAGGTGTCAGGAGTTGATAGTTTTTTGTTTTCCATTCTCTAGTCAATGCTTCTGAAGGTGTTAAATGGATCCTTTGAGTCATTCAAAAAAAAAAGAAAAAAAAGGAAGACAGTATGACATCTTCACTGGTGTCTATAAAACCATATTCCATACAAGTTCTACAATACAATATGAAAGAAAATAAAACTGGATTTTCATGAGACTGTTTTAAAGCATGAAAAAACTCTTTATAAAAAAGTTACTTTACTTTGCACAGTAGAGATTTTGCCAGTATTTCTTCAGTATGGGAAAGAGTTTGAGGTGTCCTGTGAAAAATGGTTGCTTAAGTAATATGTATATTGATATAGCTATAGCATCAAGCCACTTCTAATCTGGGCTTGGTTGAATATTTAGGATTGCATCAGAAAGCTGGTTCACAGTTCTTAGTCAGTCTTAGGCAGGACTTAAAGCTTCTGCCTATCTTACCTTATAAAAAGAATAGTGTAGTTTAGAAGATAAGCCCTAATTTTTGATGGTTGCCAAATACTCCCAGCTTACAAAAGACTCTGAAATTTGTTGGTTTGGAGATGTTGAATTCAATATTTTTTAACATGAAGGAGTAAGGTCTCTTAAACCTCTTAAATCAGCAAAGGCCAACTCATATCTGCTATAAAATTACTATTGTGGAGCTGCTAAGTTGTGTTTTTGTAAAATATCAATCCTGAAAAAATATGGAAAAAAAGAAAATAAAGGGTGAAAAAAGGAGTAAGTGAAGTTCCTTAAGTCACAGTGGAATAGAGCTGATGTTTGTGGCAAGTTGAGTTAAGAGAACTTTGGAAACAGAAAAGAATTAATTTATCATGACAGTCCTATTCTGTATTTCTGATCAAAACTGTATAAAACAGCCAATTGTAATTACTTCAAAGTAATGTGGATTTTTCAAATCACAAGATATGCAGTCCTACTGAAGTCACAGCAGGCTTTTGGAAAACTCAGCATCTATAGAAATATTATAAATGTCTAATTTTTTGCTTGAATGAGACGCACAAACTATTTGGAGAGAAATCTATGTTCTGTTTGTCTTCCCTGCATTAATAATACGCAGTCTGCAACAGCTAGATAAGGATGTGTCAGCTATTCCACAAATATAGTCACAAAGGAATATTTTCCTACTTCTTCAAATGGCATTGAGCCTATCAGCTTGTACATCCTATGATATATTGTCCCTTACAGCACGATCAATGACCTCTCTGTTAGTGGTCAGATAGGCACTATAAGCTGTAGCTCAGGCAGTATGGCTGGCTCACATATTCAAAGTTCATGTTGACAGGGTACCATTGAGAAAAACAGATCTTTGTGCTGATGTTAATGTGTAGTATGAAACAGTAGGCTGAAAAAAAAAAGAAAAAAATATTTCTGATAAATCTAAGGCCATAAACTTGCTTTGAATTATGTATAAATTTATTGAGGACCATGAATTTTCAATTCTAGCTGTAGTGACTAGCATGTAAAGATATGTAATCTGTTTTATCAAGTTGAGTTGACTTCACATACCTTTTTTCTCTAAGTTTTAAATTGTAAGGATGCTTTATTCTACAATAACTCCTTTAACATTTTATGGAAATAAATTGATGTCTATTTCATATTGCAGCTGTAGTTCATATTCTCATATTCTCAAGGATAGAGAATATTTTTCTAAAATGTGTAGCATCTGCTTTAGTGATCCCAAATGCTCTGGGGACTTCATTCCTATGCTGGATTTAATGAGACTCAATAGATTTGTCCTCACCAACAATTTCAAGGTGGAGAGATTTCAATCAATACTAGGGATAATAAGACAAGAAGAGATGCTGAAGTCCTTTGCCAGCTTATCACAGTATTCTGAAATTTATAATTTAAGACCATTGTTTTTATAACGCAGTACTTTCACTTGGTCTGATGTGGCCTTCAGGATCCATGTTAATTATACTGATTAAAAGTCTTTCAGTAGAAGGCCTTTTTAGTGGAAATACTGTTGTCATTCAACAGGAAATGATAATTTATGTCCTGGAACTCAGCTCTCAGATAGAGAATACCATTAACAATGGTACTGTGCATGTCTGTGAATGAAGAAAAGCATTGTGCAGTAGTCTAACTAGACTATTTAGATTTAGTAATTAGAAAGCACAGTAAAATTTTCCAGTTAGGAGGCATAACAGAAATCTGCATCAAGTGCATCAGCAAGTAGATAAAAATAAGAATGTGAGAGATACATTTTTAGATGTTAATTTTGTATGTGGATTTGCCTTTGCTAGTCCTTCTCATGGTGTCTTAGAAGTAGTTTGCTTTCTTTCAAGCCTGAGAAATTGTCATCAGAATATGAAGTTGCTTACATAATAAGGTTGTTTTACACTTCCAGTATTTTTTGTAACTGCAGCAGCTTTAAGCCTAGTTAGAGATAAATGTGTTTATGTAAGCAGTATTAAATTCTGAAAATAAATACTAAACCTGTATAGATCTGTAAATGCTAGTGGTAGTGCATGTTCCTATTCAAATTAGAATGAAGAGCCTAAGTTCTTTCACACATGGTAAGACAGGGGAGAAACTACATGTCCAGTCAAATATGCTGAATCCTACATAAGTAATAAGTGTATTGTCATTTTCATGTTTACTTTGGGCAGGTTTTGAGGAACTCAGATCTTTAACAGATTCCCACACTTCAGTTCAAGCTCAGATACTGTTTTCCATTGTTGGAAAGTGTGTTAGTTAATGTAGTCTTTGTTTCTTGTATGCTGAACACCAGTACACTTGGTCACATTCTAACAAGTAGATTTTGTCATCAGATGTGCCTATAGGTTGAAGTTGAAGAAATTATGGGTAGACTGAGTCTCTTAGTATCACTCTTAGGGTGATACTAAATTGTACACTCACAGGCAATGATTTTCATACTTGAGAGACCTTGTACTGATATTCTTAGACCACAGTAGTTCCTGTGTGTAATGGTGTCGACAGACATCTGCAGAATATTCAAGTATTTAGGAGGGAAAAAAATGAATATAAATAAAGTAAAATAAAATATCATGTATGACATATATATAGTCTCTCTGGACTGTCTCTTCACCTTCACCCTAGAGTTTCTTCAACTGATTTCTGCTCTTGTTCTTTTCAAGTTCTCATAAAAAGCACGGGTTGTAACGTGGATTTCTGCAATGGTGCTGTAATAATTGCCATTATAGTTTTACTGTGTGTTAATTTAGACTAACCTTTTAAAATTTATGTCATTACTATATGTTCAATATTACTGTATGTTTGGATTAATAAACAACTAGGTGTGGCACTTGGTGCTATGGTTTAGTGTCTTTGCTCAAAGATTGAACTTGATGAACTTCAAGGTCTTTTCCAACCTTAGCGATTTTATGATTCTATTTACTTGTTGGAGTAAAGATAATCCCATTGGGTTCTGTTGCAGTAGAGGTGATCCCGTTGATGAAGGGTCCAGTGATGATGAGATGAGTCCGATCTTCCTCTGGAATCCAGTGGAAAACAGGATACCTGGTGTTCTGAGTTTCACTTTTTATCTAGGTAGGGACCCTGGACCCCCCACCACTGGGTGGAGCATCTCACAATGGGATGATGTAAATGTGTCATGTCATTGGTGAGCCTTAATGGCCCATTAGCAGAAAATATCCCCCTGGAGGGAGGATGGGTGGTGAAAGAGGTAAGAAACAATACCCCACCTGGTTTTAACAGCTGAACCATTATCAGAAAGGCATCCACCCCCTTCCCCCCTGAGTCACAAGAGATAAAGAGAAAAAACATTTCCCCAACTGCTTTCAGCAGATGAAAATAGAATACATATTTTCGGTTCCATAACCCAAGACAATTTTATAGGGTATGAGCATTTTGGTAAAACATTTAATGTAGGAGAATACTCATTTTAGAGACAGTGCATATATATGGTTTATATGGTTACTGTTACATTTTTTAGACGGATCTACCTTAGTAGATCCTCACTGGAAATTCTGAAGGAAGTCTCCCAAAATTCCCCAGTCTCGTACTTCAGTTGATATCATAGAAAAATTCATGACAGTATCAACTAAATACCTTTTGGATCAGGGAACTGAAAAATGTACCCTGACTGTTAGCTGGCATTTGGTGCATAGGAGCAATCTAAACCTACTTATTTTAAGTCCTGCACACTTGTTAGTGTTGGTAATTTGTTTTGGCTGTTTCACTCTGCAGTTGTTTTTTTTTTTTCCAATTGCACTATGATTGGATGGTTAACGTATACCATCCAATTAATAGCATGGGTTGATTATTTAGTTTTACTAGTTTGGGTTTATTTTTAGTTTCTCAGCTTTCCTTGTTCTGACCTAAGAAAATTTTTGCCATCGCACGTATTCAATACGTCAGTATTTCCTTATCCCACCATTATCAGGCTGTGAAGTGTTTTCCTTTACATGTGAGTAGCTATTACAGTTCCATCTTTTGCTTCTGGAAGTCTTGGCTTTGGTTTGGCATTTTTTTGCTTACTTGATAGTATTATGTTTTCTGTTTCAAGTAACTCTTCAATGAGGTGCCAGAAAAGTGTTTTCTGATGAAGTCAGGTAAATCAATCCAGGAAATTGTTAGACAGTTGAGAAATATGGAATACTTTATTTTTTGTATCATTCAGCTAAATTACTTACTTTTTCTGACTGATGAATAATGCTCTTGTGTCATATAGACTACATTTATTACAGTGTACTGATTTCTGATACCTTTAATCTTTTCTCATTTGTTTTTATGTATCTTCACTTGTAACAATCTAAGCTGTCTGCCAGAGAAAGGACAGCTATAACGTGTTCAGAAGAAATTCTCAAAGTACAGTCAGTCAACAATTTTTGCAGAACACTTGTTGCTTTCTGGTAGTTTTTTTTCCACTATCAAATGTTATAAGATGTTGTAAGGAATTATTTAAAATGTACGCCTTTTTATTTCTATCTTATAAACAATTTTTTAGTAAGGTTTCCTAGGGATTAAAAAGTGTACTGGGTAGATCTCATATCCTATTGCATTCAAGTGAAGTGTAATCATTCACATACATATAGTCAAGATTCCACTATTTTCTTCTGTGAAATTTGTTAGTTCTGAGATAAATAATATACAGTATTTTTGTTTTTCATTTGGATATTCTATGCAATGTTCTGTCTCTAGTTCTCTGATCTCTGTTTTACATCATGTTTTACATGACTTTATCTTTATTAATGTTTGACCTGTTTCATTGTTCTTTGCAACTCTGAATATTTTGGAATGTGCTCACTGCGATGTGATAAAATATGGTGCCTCTTGTAAAACTGGGTCAGAAATTAGCATTAAACCCAAAATAATCCAGTGTAAATATTAAGCATTTATTTGATCTACAAAACAGAAAAAGAAGAGATGAGGAGCCACATGGAAATTTGGAAGCTGTTTTGGTTATCTGTGTTATTTTTTCACAGCTCATTTTAGTTTTTAAATTTCCTGATGTTAAATTAATTCCGTAAAAAAATAATCTGAATATTATTAACTACTATTGAACAGTACATTGGTGTTGTTTTAAAAAGTATATAAACCATAGTTTAAAAAGATGAATAGTGTGAATATGGTTTTTACACGTAGATTTATCTAGTTTTGTACTTGAACATGTTTTTTGTTAGTACTGTTTTCAAAGCAGGAAAGGTTGGAAAAGTTTATGCAAGTCAAAAGACATGCTATTTGTCTTGTCCTGACAAATGCTGACTATCAAAAGACCCCATTAGCTACATTAGGGGATATGGCTGCCAAATAGGAAAAAGCATAATATTTTTGATGTTCTCCATTCATCTTACTAGGATGCTACCTTTCAGATACTATAATTATAACCACTTAAGTACTGCTAGTCATAAAACCAGCAAATTGTCATACCAGTATGATCCAGCTAATGAGCTTATATAGTTATGGCTGGAAGTAACTGTGTCTTGATGTTCCATTCATTTGGAAGGACATTATATGGTTTTGATAAATGAACTATTTATTTTCTGTGAGATACTTATTTCCATAAGAAATTGGCTAATCTTGAACTTGCACTTTCGGAGATGATGTAAGTAAATATAATNTGACTTGGACTCATTTGAAATATCAATTTATCTGGATTTTGAATTAATTTTGCCTGAGAGACATGACCTCTGATCTGCCTAGGAAAAAGGCAAGAGGTAATTCACTTTGTCCTGTATGGATTTTGAGAGCCCATGGGAGTAGAAAATGATAGGAAGAATGAAAGGCTGGTTATTGTTTCCAAATTTCTCACACAATGTTAGGTAATTTCCCAGTCTGGAAGTTGTGTTTGTTTTTCAAAGGCCTTAACTCCTAAGTGATATAAACAAATGAAAAGGAGAAAGAATTATATAATTTAAATAAAAGTGACAACACCAAGAGTAAAATGAAACATCATTCTGCTGTAACAAATATCCCAAATTTTGTTAACTTGCCCCCTTGCTCTGGGTGAAAGGATGTAACCTAATGCTCATTTTTGACTGGTATTTGATTAGAGCTGAATTTCCCATCACCATCTTTACCATCCAGTATAAATTTCAGAAAGGTAATGATTGTTATGTTGGTTTCCTATTTGGGGTTTCTGGAGGGGAGAAGAACAGTGACTACTTTCTCTTGACCAGTTAGATAACTAGAATTCCGCTAATTTGTGAAATTCTGAAGTGAAGTGTGATTAAGAGGAACCTTCTAACTCATCCATTTGTCTCTTGACGTCAGAATACATCTGATGTCTGCAACATCGGAATAGATTTGGAATATAAGCTTGTTTAACAAGACACCAAAGCAGTGTGGACACCTATTAGTTTTCCTATTATAATTTTTTAATCAATCCTTCCCAGGAAGAGAAATTGGTTTAAGTGCAATTTTATTTCTGCTATGAAATACTGATTTCTTGTTGAGCATGTTCAGATTAATGCCTTGCTGAAAGTTCAGCCTGTGGGACCTGCTAACAGTCTGTTGACACAGTAATGTATCTTCTTCAGATACTGAGTAGCTAGGACTGTAATACATCAGCGTTGCATGTGTTAGAAAGACTCCTTTCTGGGTTTGAACTTTTCTTGCTGTTCAGATTACATTGAGTCAGGCAAAAATGAGTTTTTTAGTGTCAGCTTTGTTGCAAGAATATCTCTGTTTTGTTCCATTAAAGGTAAAAGATGCCTTTTTAAAATACTGTATTCTTAATCTAGTCAATGTGGCACTTGTTTTGGTGAGAACAAACTTTTGCTTCATTTTATTTGGCTATTCTGGTAATCTGTATGATGAAAAATTTCAATCTGCATTACAGAAAATTTATATTTACATCTTACTATGTATGCATTTAGTTGTTCAGTTA
>VYXD01011146.1:275490-277990 GCA_013397195.1 Hylia prasina | reverse complement strand
GGCAAATATAAGTGTTATGAGGGTGAATGGATGGTGGAAACCTTTTTTCTGACTTGTAGGGCATTTTGTCAGCTCAGGGGGACATGTGAGATCAAGGTCCAGGCCAGGTAAGTTGCTTTTCAAGATTTGTTGCCTATCTTAGATGTATTTGCAATGAATAGACATGAGGCTGTGACAGTGGGATGCCCAAGCTACAGAAAGGAGTTTGCAAATGATGCTTTAGTGAGCACTGCCTTATCTTTGCAGCTGTCTAACTCAGTAACAGGAATAACAGGAAACTCCTTTTGAACATTTAATTCATCATGGCTTTACTTGACCATATGGCACTGGATTCCAGGAGTTTTTGCTGAAGAAAACTTTTAGGTATGGGTCGTAGTCTTGTTGAGTGCCGTAGGTCAAAATTACCATTTTCCTAACTCAAATATTCTGGTAATCTTCTACATCCATTCTCTGGTCTGAGCTGTATGTCTAAACTCTGCTCTGTTGCTGAGACTTAAGTTTTTACTAAGCCACATTGTGCCTTCTGACCAGTTTGAAGCAGAGTTGAGCTTGCATCTAACTCACAGAAGGACTGTCCAGCCTCTTTTTGTTCTCTCCTAGCCCACAGTGTTGGTACAAGTGCAGTTGGTGTTAGAACATTTTTTAAACAGCTTTGTGCTGAAAAAGCTGAGAACAAGCACATGTAAGGACATTACACATTAGTCTGTGAAATTAGTCCTGAAGCTCTTTGCTATCCATTCCTTTGGTACCTGCTCTCTTTTGCCAGTGTAGAAAAGTCATGCAGAATAGAAATATGGTGGAGCATAGCTGTATTTTTTCCTTGTTGTTTGGACTGCTTTTGGTAGGTGACAACAGTGGTATTGGATTCCCTTCCGTAAGTACAGTGGATGGTGCCCCATATACTACAGGTTTGTGGCAATGGTGGTGCTTAGGCCTCAGCTTGATTAATGCACCCAAACAATCATCAGCGAAGTCTCACTGGGAAAAGACATGTAAGAGTAGTGAGATATCTGCTTGATAGGAGTAAATATTTTCTTGATTATATTTGTTGTTTAAAACATAAATACAAGTTTTGATATTTATTTAGAATACATATTTTGCCTGTAAGGTATGTTTCAGTATCAGAATAGGTGAATGATCTTCCGTAAAATAACATGTGATATAAACTGATTTTTCTGTGTGAAAGAGGAAATTACTCTGTCTAGCTAGACTTTGTAATACAGTTGGACTCTAAGATGCTTAAATCTGAGAGAAAGCTTTTTGTTTGCTGCATTCAGCATATAGATGTATAGACTGAGAAGAGGGTCACCATTATGTATACATGGAAACGATTGTCTCATAGAAATTTTATTTCTAGACATATGATTCAGAATAGACTTTAGGAAGTGAACTTCATGGAATTCTCTGTTGAGTTACTCTGTAGGTTACTATTTCAGTTCGTAATATGAAAAATCTACAATGATAATTCTGAGGCAGAAACTGTTGAAGAACCTGGTGCTGCCTCTCAGACTGCAATTTTCTGGATTGCAAGTTTCTTATCTTTACTATGAAACTGGATTCCATCCTTCATACAGACCTTAGATGTTGAATGATTTATGTAGTCTTGAGACTCACTATTCTGCTTTTTTTTTTCCCTGATAATGTTAGGATTTAAAATGTAGTGTTTGATTATGGTCCAAATTATTTTCCATTTTGGCCTTACTATTTGTAATACCTTAGTTCTTAAATTACATATTAGAGTTTAATGTAAAAAGTGAAAAGCCAAGAAAAAGTCACATCTCTGTTTAAGGATCTGATGGAATTGCATTTCATAGAATCTTAGAATGGCCTATCTTGGAAGGAACCTAAAGATTATATAGTTTCACCCCCCCATGTCCATGGGTAGGGACACTTCCCACTAGACCAGGTTGCTCAAAGCCCCATCAAACTTGGCCTTGAACACTGCCTGGAGATGGGGCATCCACAGCTTCTCGGGGCAACCTGCTCCAGTGCCTCACCACCCTCACAGTAAAGAATTTCATCATAATAAAATCTCCTCTTTTTCAGATTGAAGTCACTGTCCCTCATCCTGTCACTACATGCCAGGTTTTTTTCATGCCTAGATCTTTACTCTGATTTGTTCATAGAGACTTGTTTTTATATAGAAGTTGTTTGTTCTCATAGTAACCAAATCTTTTCACTAAATGATTTGAGTTTAATAATTTTTTCTTGCTCTTAAACAAAGATACTTGGAGCACAGAAGTCTGGAAGTATAAAATTAAATTGACATGAATTTAAAACAAAAGACCAGAGAGAGAAATTTCACTCAGCTTTCTGTCTTGGGAAGGTCTACCTTCATGTCTAAAAAATTAATGTTCAAATTCTCTTAGTATTTGAATAAACAAAGTGTTTAGGCTAGGAAAATTTAAAGAATATTTCTCAATTATTCAAGGATATGTTAAGTTTAACAGAAAATTGCACCAAACTCCATTTGAACTGGAATCTATTGATAAGAAAAACT
>VYXD01011146.1:206011-263840 GCA_013397195.1 Hylia prasina | reverse complement strand
ATTTTTGGGGTTTTCAGGAACAGGAATGCCCAAGTCAGTATTGCAAAGGAGAAGAAAAGGTCAAGGTCCCATTAACAGGCTTTCCCAATTCTGACTCATTTCTCAACAAGAAAACTCAGCTCTTAGTATCTCTGTTGCTAGTATAAATGGGATGATCATTTCTATTCAGAGTTTTTATACAGAATTGGTTTTGTTTCTGGACATACTAAAAAGTAACAGAGCCTGTCTGATTGCACCCTTGTTTACAGAAGAGAACATCAAAATAAATAAGAGTATTTTTTTTATTTAAAATTAAAAATTATCAAGCTGCTACTTAGATTGGTCCGAAGCATAAGCATTTTTATCTACTGTTGGTCTTTAAGAAGTGGGCAAGAGTTTGATTGTTGATAAGTAGGTATTTGATACGAACTAAGAATATATTTATCTTCTCCTGTATTGCTCCTAGAGCTGTGATTGCTGATGTAGCCTAAAGGAGATAATCCTGGCTTTAACTGGAAAGGTCTCAAACCCAAGAGGAGCTATTCCCTTTGAGTTTTCTCATCTTTTTTAGCTTCTAAAATTTTTGGATGTAAATAAGGCTAGAATATGTACATCAGTCTTTAGGGCTACTTTAATACTTGCTTGTGTGAGCATGACCACACTCACATTTACCTCAGATTTCATATGTAGTCCTGTTCCATGAATAGTGTTCAAATGCTGAAAATAGATGGATATTGCAGTTTATCCCCATAACTGTTTGTGGAAAAAGCTACTGTTGTAACTATTAGGTGCTTCAGTTCTTGTAAGCCTAAGCATAGGCAAATAATTGAATCAGTGTAATTTTTTTATATTTCATTTTTACTATAACAGAAGGTCAATTTCAACAAAAATTTGAATTAGTGATTTGAAACTTTTGACTTGTCTGAGTGGCCTGCCAAAAGAAAAAAAAAAAAGGCTTTTTTTTTATAGGCAGTGGGGTTTTTCCTCCTGCAGATTGAACTTTGTGTTACTGTTTCTTCATTATTGCATGGGAAGTACTGTGGATGACAGGGGACAGCTGGAGAATAATCTGGAGGTCCAGCAGTGCTAGAGATGGTTGTTCTGTCCCATTTCTGTAAATATATACAAAACTATGTACAAGACAGTTTAGTTATAAATATAACATAATTTGGACAGAGATGAATCTAAGAGATTATGGAAATTTCAGTGAGTATTTTAAGTCCTGAAGTGCTTAATTCAATAGACAGAGTCATTAGGGCAGTTAATTGTCTAATTTCTATTTCTGCAAGAGCAGGACAAGTGATAAGGGAAGGCAGTAACTGTAACAGAATGGTTAATAGAACAGGTGAGCAATAATGAAAAATGTAGATTCATAAATAGGAAAGGCCAAATTCTACAGTTGGTTGCATCTCTGAAAGGGCATTGACACTAATAAGCTTCTGAGTATTTATATTATTATTTTCCAGTACCTTGCCAGACCAGTTTTTTTTAGCAATATCAAACAATCTCAGAACAGTTGTTTCATGAACTTCTCTTAAAAACACAACATCTATAATTGTATTTTTATGAAAATTTCCTTTTGCAAAGCTTGGTAATGCTCTCTATGTTCTTAATGTAAGATTTATATTTCTATTTATGTGGTTGTTTTTAATATCATTGATGTATTTACATGAGTAACACTAAAGGAGGTTTTGATTCTTAAAATGAATCAAAAGTACTTTTAAAACAATTCAAAATTAATAAATGTATTTGGTTTAGAGTTTGTTTCAGAAAAAATCCTGCCACCACCACTTTGGGAAAGTATTTAATGATAGGGTCACTTTGGACTTGATTCTGTTCCTAGGTCTTCTCTTTGTGTTTCCTGAATTGCTTCCAGAAAACTTCTGGAATTTTGTTTATAGTACCATTTGAAACTTTAACTGGTATCTTTCAACTTTGGGCATCATGAAAGCTGGCCTACATTTGATAAGCCAAGCTTATTATAGGTACTTTGTAGTTAGCAGTACTCTGGAAGCCCTTGCCTTGTTTTTATAGTGGGATTCAATTTTTATTTTTTGCAGCTCTGACTATTGGTCTTATTTATTGACTAATGCTGAAAAATCCTCCTTACATATAAGCATTAAATACATGCAAATAAAGTGTTCTGATTTATTTACTTCTGTAGTTGCTCTACAAGCAGAGCTCTCATTGAACTGAAAATGAAGCTCTGATTGCAAATTTTACTACAGCATAATGAATTCCTTACTAGTGTATGCCAGTTTAACTTTCTTCATACCTTTATTCTTCTTAGTGTTAATTGTTTTCTTCCAGAGCACTGTATGGTCATTTAGGAAAGTCTGTTTTTAAGCTTACATGATGTTATCCTGGAATACAAATCAAAATGAATTTTACTTTTTGTTTTGTATATTTTTTGTATGGTTTTGATTATATAAAAGCTATTGTAAAGATTGTTTTTATTTCTTGCTTGCTTCATTACTAGAGGACAAAGTCTAGGTGTTTCAGGTGTATATATATTTACAGAAACAACTTTATGTGTGAGGAAATCCTGAAGCCATTTAAATGTAAGGTTTTTTCATGTGGCCAGTATTTCCATTGAAAATACAAAGATCAGTTTTCCATTGGGAAAAAAAAGAAAACAAGTAGTTTGAATGAAGAAACAGTGCCAACAATCCTTTTTCAGTCAATGTGTTTTAAAATGTATTAGGCCTATGCATTCATCAGATAAAAGCTGACATTTTTGGTAGTAAACTTTTAAAATTTTCAGCAGCATGAAAATAATATTTAAGTAAATTGCCAAATCAGCAGAATTTTCTGAAGTACTAATAAGAAAACTTTGACCTCAAGGACTGATCTTTCTATTTATATTTCTGAGTCTCATAGTAGTTGCTGAAAGAAAACTTTTGTTTTATGTGATCTGTGTAACCATCTCTTATATTTTGTCCAACTCTGATTTTGTTTTTCTGGTTTCATACAGTCTCAAGAATCTTGTGAGATAAGAGCAGCCTATTGAAAATATGAAGAGATGCTGCAGATGTTACAGACCAACTACAGAGCAGTAAAAGAGCAATTAAAGCAGTGGGAAGAGGGCAATAGCAGATAAGTTACATAGTTCATTAAAAACATTTTCCTTACACAAGAAATTTGAATAGAAGTATTACATAGGTATTCAAAAGAGAATGTGATTTGAAGGAAGAAGCTACTCTATGGTGATCAAGTCTATCCTTTGTTAAAGCAGAATACCTGGTTTACCCCTATATGAGAAAAAGTGTAGTTGAAACCAGGTGGAAATATATTGAGTTGACACCTTGACTTATTTTATTTGGGCTCTCATTGAGAGCCTGGGTACTGGACAAAGGTCAGCTAGGACTGCTTACTTATGTTTAATTCCTCACTCACTTATTTTGTTGACAGTATTTTTTTAATTTTCTGTAACACAACAGTTGCTCATTATGTAAATAGTTTCTAAAAATAGTTTTATTCATTAAAATATAGAAATGATCCTCTCTAACATTTAGTGATTCATATATTAACTGAAGCTAAAATTTCCTTCCTTATAGGGGGAAAATCAAATGATATGTGCATGAAAGCAGGGTGTTTTCATCTGTTAAATTATTTAAAAATAAATCATTTCTGATAATTTTACAAAAAAAATGTAGTAATATATCTTTATTAATGGAAAGAGGAAAGACTTTACTACATAAAATTTGCATAATGAACATTCTGTATATCATTCTCCCTTAGGCTCTATACAGAACAGTGAAAAAATTTATGCAGAAATTCTTCTTTTTTTAAGTCCTTAGCAGACAGGATTTTTGGTAAACAGATGCAATTGGAGGTATGAAAACATTTTTTTATCAGTTCAGTTATCAAGCACTGCTGTTTCTCAGGACCTGTTTCAAGAAAGTAATTTTCTTGTGGCTTTAGCAGGGCTTTAGCATACACCTAACAGCTCAATAAACACTTGTGTGTTTTGCTAAAAGTAATTCTTTTTGCAGTTAGAACAATACTGACTAATCTTGACACTAACTTTATAACTCTCTCTGAACAAAAGAGAGTCACAGAAAATGCTGCAAAACTGGTAGCTGTTCAGAGTCTGGAGTGACATAAGGCGTCCTAATGTGAATGATAAACTGTTCCTCATATATAAGTAATGCTATGGCCTATCTTAGTAGATTTGCATTGCTTTGAAATACTAGCATTTGCTTACGAGCGGTTTGTCTTAAAAAAGGAAAAAAAAATGTGGATGAAAACAGTGGTAAAGTACAAAATTGCTACAGGCATTGGTTGTAGCACAGGAGCATGTTTCGAAATACTCAAGCATAATGACAAGTATATTTGGTTAAATTAGAATAAAAAGGTTTTGTGTTTTTTGGAAAAATAAGGATTTTTTTTTTCTTCTATCTCACTGTTTTAATTTAGTGCAATCTGGAAGTGACTTAAGGATGATAGTTACTAAATTCAATGAAATTATTTAATTCTATGTCTATACCTAAACAGGCTTTCATATCCACTTGAGAGGGTAAGGCTAGCAAGATAAAAAAACCCCCCGAATTAAATAAAGACATTAAAATCTTAGACTTGATATACAGTGAAGCAGTGGGTGTTCTGGTTCTGGTGGTTGAAAAAAAAAAGAAAAAGAAAAGGGAAAGAGAGACAAGGTGACTTCTATTTCTGTTTAAAGTAAGTGAGACGAGCTTGTGTTATAATGAATAATATGAATATATTTGGGAAAAGTAAGAATTGGGGAGAATATAATGCTCAGACTTCACTTAGTCATCTAATTTTTTCATCTCTACTTAAGATGAGCTGAAAATAACAGAGTTTCAATAATTATTGTCATCGGATTAGATTTGTATGAAGCTACACTAAAGGAGGTTTGGTTTTCATTTTTAATATGCTTAAACAAAGGAAAGTAGACAACACAAATAAAAGCAATCTGTAACCATAAGACTGTTATTTTGGTATCTCAAAAAGCTGTATAGTGCTGCTGTAATGTAAATTGTGCATTAAGAAGGACCTCAGTATCAGGTGCTTATGTGACATTTCTGATCCTTTCTAAGTGATGGAGGACCCCTCCATATTCTTCATAGATTAGTATCTGTTACTGAGATGGCAACTGATGGGACCTAATCCACCTGGCAGTGTACATACACCTTGCACTGATATACGTGACTGCAAAGATGATGGGGGCTTTAGGAGGTTACCACATTGTCTAAGAGTTTGTTTCTATGCCCAGTATGAATTTAGATTGTAGAGATTTAAATTGATTTCATAAAGGATTTTTTAATACAATTTTTATCTTTGGTGTTATTAAAACACCTAAAACTATTTTAATGACAGAAAAACTGTTAAATATTTTAATTTTATTTTTCTGTGCTTCTAAAGTCAATATGCTTTATTTTAATACATCATCTTAGATAGATAGATGTTCCACAGATAGTTAATTCCTTTATTAAACTGTATGGAGTGGGCATTAATTGCAACTTCCAGACTAGCTTGTTGGGCTATTAGGGGAGCTGATGATTTTCCCTTTATTTTCGAGAGATTATGTGATGATTTTAACTTCTTCTTTCTCATAACAGTATTTAAAGTAATGTTGTCAGAATGTGGGTGATACTATTCTGCCACGTGTCACTGTCACCTGGGAGGTATGGTGTCATACCAGCACAATACCTGTCTGAAACTATGTAATTGAACTTCTCTTTATTACCACAGTTAAGGTTTCATGCCTCGAAACGTATACTTCATACAAAATTCAAATTCACTGGATGCTGTACTTGAAAATTTGTATTTTCTGAAAGCAGGGGTGCTTTTTATTCTGGTTCTAAAACATTTAGATATTTGCAAACAAGGAACCTTTTTTAACTCATAAATAGTCTTGAAAATAATAAAAGCAGATACCAGCATACAGGCTCCTGTCAGCTTTGTCAAGAGGATCCTAATGTGAGGTGGAATGAACTGGCTTTTTTCAAAAGGGAACACAAAAAGCTAATGATTGAGAAGTGTGTTTGTTTCTTAAATCGTGTTTAAGTAAAGAAACTTACTGGATATTTTCTGAAGTGCTTTACAGGCCATACAAGAGGAATTCCTTGCAAAATTCCATTATAAAAACAGCTACCAAAAGCAGAAAAGGAAAACATCAGCTCTGGGTTTTTTTCTTCCTTCTCTCTCCCCCTTAAATCAGTGACAAGTTACAAGTTTGCTAGCACTAACAGAAACTGTATTCCATGATCTAGGGATTGTGTTAATTAATGTGGCTCTCATCTGTTGGAGGTGTCGCTCTTCATTAGCCTGTATTTTACACACTGCCGTGCTTCATTTTTGGAATGAGGTGGTGAGGGGATAACCTAGCCAGCCATCCTTGTTTGATCTCTGTGATACATACGCAATGCAGAATGCCTCAGCTCTCTTGGTTCCCTGCCCTGTCCTGCTAATCCCAGCTGAGCTCATTATGGTGTAGCCTTGCTGCTACTCCTGGAGCCAGAGCTGTCCAAGCTAATTACTGGTAGCAGCAGAGCTGCCTGTTAAGGGTCTGGTGTGGATCTGCTAACATGGTCCTTGGTAGTGACCTGCAAAAAGCACGAGGGAGTTGCTCTCTTTCTTGCTGTGCACAGCCTGTCCTTTGGGTTTAGTGCTGATCCCTTCACACAGCTCTTTCAGCTGTAGTAAGTGTAAAACTTGGTGAAGGAAACTCTTACTTTAGAAAACATACAGTTTGCTGCTTTGATCTCATAATTCATAGGCTATTACACTCAGCCAGGCAAAGTAAAAAAATGTCCTTTTATACTAGACAAAAGGAAGTTAGTATGGTATAATTAGCCCTTTGCAGTGATTTAACACTTTCTGTGAGTAACTATGATTTTTTTGTTTTAATTTAAGAATCAAGACATCATAGAAAGTTTTATTCAGACTTTGTTTTTGTCAGCATTAAAGAAAATGTGTTTTCCCAATGGATCACAATGTAAACCCATTTTGTGGCAATAGCATGAAGGCTGCTATCACAGAATTTCAACAGCAGCAAATTGTTTTGTTCTATGTAAGTCCTTGTGTTGACCATGATCTCCCTTGGTGTATTGTAGGCAGTGTTGCCAGTAGCTTTGTTACATTGGTATTCTTATATCTGCCAGTTAAAATTGTGTGCCTGTTCTTGTCACTTCATTGTCGTATCTTTTTTTGCTATTTTGAAGCTATAACAAATTATTCATTTCTTATTTTTATGTAGGAAAGAACGCTTTCTTGCCGTGTATGGAATTGCATACATGTAATTCCCCTTCCATCACTAATGAACACATTCACCACAGGCAATAGTAACTCAAGAGCAATTACATAAGCCTCTTTTTTCACACGAAGCCATACAAGAGAGATTATGCGCACCCTGAAGGTTGGTACAGTTGGACTGCTTTTCTAGAGTTCCTGTGCCGTCACATTTATGGGAGCACCCTTATTTCTGGTATGTTGTAGATCATTGACCTTAGGCTGTAGTGAGGTGGCATAAGCAAACAGCTGAGCTCTTCGAAATACAGAGTTTATAAGACAAAATGTGTTCATAAGAGTCTGCATAGTAAGGACTTAGTGACTTAGTAAAAAGTCAGTGCAGAATTGTGTTCATTAAGGTGAACTCCTTGTGTGGATTTAGGTGCTGTTTGCTCCTTATGGGCAGTGTCGCTGTTAGTTGAAGTCAGGAAGAAATGAATGCATAGTTGAGGGGTTTATATATGTCTTTCTCTAATACTGACACTCTTTAATTTGTTAAAGGGAGTAATGATTTCAGATTTCAGCTCATTATCTTAAGAAAATCAATACTAAATTTATTGTATTTTTTAGATATGTGGATAGAGCTTCTTGAAATTGCATCTATTTTAAAAAAAATTGTGTGGATAAAGGACATGATCTATGGAGCTGGACCAGTTACTTATATGTGTAATGTTACAAGCAGTGTAAATAAATCAGGGTAGCCAATAGCTTTTGTGAATGCACTTAATTTGATAGAGCCTACCGATTGTTATCTTAAGTTGACATAGAACATCAATAAACCAAAACCAATGCACCATTGCTTAAAGAAGAGTGTCTGTGCAGAGATTTTATTTTGGTTTAAGTAGTTTTGAGTTTGAATATGTATAATTTCTCTCTCTGACTAAACCAAAGAGTGTTTGGAAAATAGGATTCTTTGTTGTTGCTTGTTTATGTATTTAATCTATAGATTAAATTATTAAAGATTAAGAAAGATTTTTCTCCTCCATCTCCTGGGGGCTGGAGCAATGATCTAAAATGTCTTTAATAGGCCATACATTAATCATGTTTTTAGCCCACCACTGGACCTGCTCTAGGGGCTCCATAACTCCTTTCTAGCAAGGACTCCAGAAATAGACACAGCAGTCCAGATGTGGTCTCTCCAAGGCTGAGCAGAGAGGCAGGATCGCCTTCCTTAACCTGCTGGCAATGCTCTCTTCTTAATGTGCCACCAGGACCCACTGCTGCCTCATGGACAGCTTGTTGACCTGAAGGACTCACATGTCCCATTCCATAGAACTACTTCACCACACATCCAATTATTCTGCTACCTGATTGCAAGCTGGATAATTTAAACTTTCAGCATTTCCATGCCAAAAGCTAGTTATTTGCAGCATAGGGATAACTTGTCCCTTTGGTCTTTATGTACAGACTTTAGAAACATATAGATGACTGGATATAAACTACTGTGGAATCTCTACAATTTTAAATCTTTCATTTTGTATTATTTGTAGGCAACCTTGTAATAGATACCAGCAACACTCAATTATTTGACAAAGAACATTCTTCAACGTTAGACATGATGGCATAAGTCATCATTTTCACAGCTAGCTGGAAATTTGTTGTCTGTATGAGTGCTGTATAGTTGTGCATGTCACCCATTATAGGAAGTGTGCTCTGAGTCTTTAAAGCATATGGAATCACTACATACTTATTTATATCCTTCCTCTACTGTAGCAACTATTTAATAAATGTTTCTGATAAGTTTTCCTTTTTTAGGAAAACAAGACCTTATGGTTTCTACTTTCCTTATTCCTGTGAAGTGAAAGTAACTGTTGTGTAGCTGTATGTGACCAAGTAGTTGACAGGAGTCTATCTTAGTACCAGAACACCATGTGATGCCTCTTGCCTTTTCTAGCTATCAGAATGGGTATGGTGGAGAAAAGCTGAAGTGCGTGTGCTGGAATGCAGGCAATAAGAAACACAAACATAGGCTTTATTACTTCCTTAGCTTCTTGAATATGTGTTCCCTCCCCCTTTCTTTAATTAGAGAACCTGCTGAAAAATGCAGTTTTGATAATCTTGACAGTCTCAGGCAATAGGAGATACCTGGTCATCAAAGACTTTTATTTTAAACCTCCATTGTTTTGTGCAACATCCAAATATCCCAGTAATTTTTTCTTTGTTTCACTCAATAGGTACAGCATATACCAGATTAATTTGTAGCAAAGTGCATTCACACTACATGAGTGTTTAAAAGCATTACCTACAGCATGTAGCCCTTCTGACTTGCACGCTTTCTCTGTAAAGTAATCTTCCTGGTTCTCAGTTTTAGGAATGCTGGAGCAAACATCTTACTAATAATTACTCAAATCTAATACGTCAGGGCTCCTGTTTACTTTTTTCTTCAGTAATTCATTCTGTAGTTCAAAGGCATATATAGTTAAAATGACGGTGGGTATGTGTTTGTTTAGGTTAGGATAGATAAAAATATGAAATACCACCTTTCATTCTACCTAAAGCAATTCCAGCCTAAGTTCTGCAGCAAGTCTTGTGACTCTTCTGAGGGTTTTGACAAAGTGAATGTTTACTGACTGAACTGAATCTTGCTCAGTGAAAATGACAGTCAGACTTGAGTGTGAGAATGGGAAATACTGCACTACAAATAAAATTAAAATGTAAGAAATCTGCAGCATTTGGTGTAATGCAGAGTATAGTTTTTAAAAGATGTTTTAAAAGCACCAAAGTCAGAACTGAACTCATGTAGGCCCTTTTAATAATGAACAAAATGGCCCTTTTTGTGAAGAGAATTAGTTATTTTTTTTTCTAGCAAGCTTCCAGTTACATTTTCACCAAGCACAGTGTCAGCTGTTTCCAGTGAGAGGTTTCTGTCAAGGATGATAAGATTAGTGCTTTTTAATTGTAAAGCTTGTCTCTAGAACATTTCTTAACTGTGTCCACCAGATCTTGTAATTTCCTGCATCCTAGCTGACAGACAAAATTGAGGACTTAGTGTGTTTTTTTATATTAAATATTTTTCTGTTTTTCCTTCGTTCTTTCATATTTAATCATATTTAACGCCTTAGTACATTCTCATATATGATGGAATTGTGTCATATTGAAAACATAAGTCATGCTGCTAAACATTTTTTTTCATAATACAGAAGCAGGTAACCACAGAATTAAAGTTGCATTAATGTTAAAATATGGGCATTGTCAAGGACAAAAATAGCAGAGAGATGGTGAAGAAAGTTAAGGACTCTGTGTTAGCTTTCCTTTGTATTGCTTGCACAGAGCTGTTGCTTGCCTCGCTGTTGGATCAGAGTGATTTCTGTTTATTTGGGTTTTTTTCTTATCCATCTGTCGGGCCTAGACAAAAGATCTTCAGCATTTAGATGGAAATGTCTGATTTATTGGTCTACAGGTAGGTATGCACACGTAAAAATAAAGATGTACTGAGTGTGTCATATTAAACTGTACTGAATGTTCACAGAAGAAGGCTATTGGTGTTACAATCTGTAACACCAAAGCACACTGATTGCTGCTAACATACCAGACTGCTATTTTAAGAGAATAATAAGCGAGTAATGAAAATAAGTTTCTCTACAGTATCTTCTGTGGAGTTCTAGGATTTCTGGTAAAGGTAGCAGTGCTTGGTACATTCTGGCAAGATGAGTTTAACATACAGTGCTAATTTTCCACTTGCCTTTACATAGTACTGATTTTGGAAGGGAAATCATACATTTTCATGATACCATGTATCTCAGCTTTGATAATACCATATGGAATTTCAACAGCTGAATTTTGAAAAAATGTAGAAACATTTATTTCAGGAAGGGCAAGTAATATTTTACAATGAAAGTTATTAAGCATTGTTTATGTATTCTTACTTTATCTCTTGAACTCCTTCCTAAAGTGTACTGTTTTGTAATTCTAAAAAGTCAAATGTGGTGCTTAGTGGATCTTTATTGTGACCCAGCATGATCTTTGTGATAAACTACTTAGATGTCTTTTGTTGAAAGAGGACGAATATGCATATGAATGCAAAGGTTAACCTATCTTAATGCTTTTGGATCTTTTTCTAATTTCTAAGGAATTCAGAATGCATCTTTTAAGAATTATTGTTGTACTTGCTTTTTTCAAACACAATCATGTGAGTATGATCATCAAAATTTTCCTAAACTTCAGAGACTTCACTGGAAGAAATAAGTTAAGGAATTTATTTTTGTCCTTACTTTGCGTTATTGGAAACCAGCGCCATATTAACAGCAGCCTGTCGGCAAGAGACTTTAGTGTATTGTCACCTGAGGTTTATAAAGGTTAGAAGGACTAATACAACAACAAAATCCTCTTGATATTCATATGATGGGTGATATACCCTCATACTGTGATCTTCTCTGAGTTATATTGATGGCAGTGGTACCCCAGGCTTGGGCCTTGAGGTTGAATCTGTTGTGAACTAGCTACAGTTACAAACACTTTTTAAGAGTCTATTCTGATGGTCTTATTTTAAAGGAATGGAAACCTGAAAATCAGAATAATAAACGTAATTCACACAATGTAGCATTTATATTTTTGTTAAACAGTTTTTGATAATTGTGCTACAGTGAAACAAATTAAAGATTACTAAATAGTACATAAAATGTTAGGCATGGGTTTCTACCATCCTTTTGCAAACTAAAGGTTATGCTGCATGTTGAAACTATCTTAGTCAGTAATGCTTCTTTGACTTTGGAGTGACTATTAACTTGAAATATATCTCAAAAGACACTCTTGACAACTATGACACTATTCAGTATTTTGTTGTGTGAACAGACATTGGACTGTTGAGAGGGAAGTTGCTTTTATCCTTTTCTTGCTCCTGAATGTGGGTTGTAAATCAGGGAGACTTTACTTAGCAGCAACAGATATCTCTTCCTGCAATTTTCATCCATCCAAACGTGACTGAATTGGGAAACAAGAATGATAAAGACATATTTCTGGGAAGTGGATGCACAAGTAAGACAGATAGTGTAAAAACTCTATGTAGTCAAATACCACATTCCATTTCTTTGTTTAATTAAGACATTGTTTAGTGTAAACTGTAAGTTTACAATGTTTTTCCTGTAAAGGAATTCCAGTAAATCATTCTGGATAGTATGAATGATCACAGAATGGAAGTAATGCTAGTACTTTTTGCTTTACTCTTACCTTGGCAGTGTTATTATCCTCAGACATATGTAATGCTTTTTGCTCTCTCACAGTCTATATCAAACAACTACTTCCAGGATTGCTGTCAGTTTCTAAGGCTGTCAGCTGACACGTAAATATAAAGACACTTGAAAAGAGCAAGCAGCATTGCAGCATTATGATTCAAGTGCATTTGCCTTACTGAAGGCAAATGCACTTGAATCATAATGCTGTAGGAAGAAAGTGACAAATTTCTGTCAAAGTAATATTTCACCTGTAAAAGTTGGATAAAGTTTCTGCCTGGCTTGGTTCTCCTGACTTGAAGTAGTTTTGGAGTAGCAGAAAATTAAAATGAATATTTGCATTATGACATACATGACCATTTTTGACAGCCTCTTCCTATGTTTTCTGTAGGGGCTTTTTACAGAAGTATGTGTAATATGCATGTGTGTTCTATTCTAGTTTTACAGAGCGGAATTTTTGCCCTTCTGAAAATTTAGATGACTGAAGAACAGAAAGTGCAATTCAGCTTTGCCAACCTAGTTGTTTTTCTGTTGATGTGCTTTCTTTTCAAGCACCTTTCTTTTCTGAGAGGAAGAAAACAGAGCTGCTTCTGCTGTTCTATTTTCCTTGCAAGGATTATTAGGCTATTTAACTTAGGCTTTGGATAAGAAAAAAAATTCTTTGACACTATGTTGACCCAGTGTCTTTAGAACTTACTTTTCGGTTACAATAATAAGCAATGTTGCTGTCCATTTTTAAGTACTGTGATAAAGAGTGTGTAAAACTTGGTTAGCAGTCTTTTTCTGTCTGATTTTTTTCTTAATTTGGCTTTCCTGTCTTTAACAGTCTTCCATGACTCTGGAGGCAAACATTTGAAAAGGCAATAGTTAACCTCATGGGCTCAGAGAAAGGCTTTCCTGACTGCAACAGCTCCTGGACTAGCCCCCTGATATCTGTCCATACCAGCAACAATATGCATTAGGAGATTGTGGTTGGTTGTGCTTATTTCTCCAAAGAGTCATCCTGCTGCAGTCTTTACAACATGTAATCCTTGGGAAGGAGTCAGTTTCCTCAGTGGGTTATTCCATCTTATGCATTCAGCTCTCTTAGAATTTAGATTCTCTGCATGGTTTTATTTTCCAGATAAAATTCCCTGGGACAAATGGGAAAAATGTCTTATTGTTTGTTTGGATGTTTATTTTATACTGCTATGAGCCTGCTCTCTTAATTCCTTTTATCTGTATGCAGGGGAGTGTAGAAGCCTCTTGCTTGTCTTACCTGTGAATGCTGAAAGCTGCTGATGAGCAATGGCTGACTTATGGGATGTGTATTACTCAGGAGGCAGTTGTTTGCTAGAGGACTAACTAGAGTCTTCTGGCAATGGGTTAACCCAGGGTCAGCAACTCTGGAGGGAAGGAGCCCTTTAAACTCATAAGTGCAGAGAGAAAGTTTACGCTATACTTCAGGCTGTCTTTCTAAATTACCTTTTCTTTAATGCATTGAGACCCAAGTGCACATGTGTACATGTAGCTTAGATTTGGAGCTGTGTGCGGGTTCCTGATGGTATCTTTAGAACTGCTGACAATTAAAGATGATGAGTACTAGGATATTTTGTTCTAGCAAGAGGGTATATTTTCCAGAAGCCCTGCTTATATGCAGATGGTGGAATCATTTCTTCTATTCTAATAACTTGATAAGTAAGCAACTGTTACAAATAATTTTTGCTGATGCCTACATATAATCTAAAAGAAATTGGAAGTAATTATTTTAGAATAACTGATTCCATAGCACAATTTTTAATATGCTACCTCTTCCTATATTCCAAATGGGTGAATATTTTTAAAAAAAAACTAAAAAAGGAGGAATAATCAGAAGTTTTATATTGTGAAAAATAGAGCCCAGAATATTATATCATACTGAAAACAGCAGATTCTGTAATTTTGATTGAAGATCAGGACCTTGAAAAATGCGTGCAATACCACCATAAACTATTATCTGCATAGATTTGATCTCTCTTGATTTCTAAATATCCTCATTTTA
Source organism: Hylia prasina (assembly GCA_013397195.1). Classification (NCBI taxonomy): domain Eukaryota; kingdom Metazoa; phylum Chordata; class Aves; order Passeriformes; family Sylviidae; genus Hylia; species Hylia prasina. Next base: position 249,419 of record VYXD01011146.1, on the reverse strand, counting down.
ATTCTGCCAAGTGATACTGTGGCAGTCAGAGCTGGAGGACAGAAATTAAGCATTTGTACATTAAACAGGATGCTGCACACTTACCTGCCCTTGATGGTGCATTTTCTATATATGTTTTACAAGTAAGAAGAATTACTTTTTTCATGGGGTTAATTGTACTAAACAAAGGACTTTGAGGTTGTTCTTAGGATGTAAAAACACATTATTAGAATTCTGACCCACCATATTAGAAGATCCTGATAGTCTTCTAGGAAATGCCAGTAAATTCCTGCTAATTTAGAATGCTGATTCCTCTCAAATCAAGGACTCAGTGTTTCTTCCTTGGAGCTGGAAGTTCTTCTCTGGCAACCTAGTTAGAGCATCTAGGATTGCTGCTGCCCTGTTTCTTGTCAACAAAGCAATCTTCAAAAATACTTTGGAGTAGATTACATTGTCAAAAGGTCAGCTTGTTTTGGAAGCAAGTAAGAAAATGCTTATTGTTGACAAAGACTTACTGAAGAAATACACTAAAATCTACCTGATATACTTACAAGCAGCATAACCTCTTTTTGCAGAAGACTCAAGGCCATTAAGCAGTTTCAGGTGTGCATAAAGCTGAAAAGCTGTGCACTACTTTCTAGGCTTTCTATGGCTTTAAGTCACTTTTCCCCCGTCTGATGGGCTATCATTTAAACTTGGCAACAGGGCTAGAAAGTACAATATGTGAGTATAAATAAGAGAAAGACATTTTTTCTGGAAGCAGTCATAAATTCTGGACTTTTTTTCAGGCTGCTAGTGTTTATTACGCTTTCAACTACATTGCAAAACTAGACTTTTTTTTTTTTCCCTATCATTTTACAAGCTGAAAACTCTGTGTGGGAGCTGAATAGTTATTTCAAAGACCATTTTCAATTCATCTAGTAGACAGACATAGGATTAGTGTAGTCCTAAAATTAGAAATAGCTGTCATCTATGTCACTCATAATTACATAACCTTCATTATTGGCAAATTTGGTATGTTGTTACTGCAAAATTCATAATACATTTTCCAGTTATACAGTCTTCTTTAGACTCCCTAAACCTTAAATATAAACTAATCAGGACTGTAAGGACTCCCAAAGTGCAATCTGAAAAGAGGTGTTTGACGTGATTTGAGAATGTTTTATATATTTTTGGTTTAAAAAACCAAGCCTTAGTGATCAAAATAAAGCTATGAAGATAGTGCATCTAGATACAGACCAAGGGATAATTGCAATTTCAACATTGCAAGCTTTTAAAAATGGCTCATTATGTTAGCGTTACCATGGACATTTGAGTTTACACTTAAAGAAACTTTATAAAAGTTTAACTCAGTGGTTACTTATTTTCATTTGTTTTGAATTGCTGATATGTATTCCTTGTAATGAATCTCCTTTGCCTGACGTTATTTATGTATATGTTATTTGTATAAATTTACAGAGACAATTCTGAACAGTTTTGTATTACTTTAAAACCCATTCAAATTTAGTTATGTTTTATTTCTATTTTTCCATAAATTTATTAATGGATAAGGGTTTATTTACAGAATTCTGGCTTTTCAACACCCTGCAAGGTGTCGCCCACTCCTCATATCAATAAAAAATATTGTCAAAGTGGTTCACAGTATTTGAGAAACACTTGTGTAAAGTTTGTGTCTGGTATCTCTCTATTATTGTAAAATATATCCCAGGAACTTACATTTTTAAAAGTTGAGTTAGATAATAGAATTAGTACACAACAGAAATGTTCTGAGACAATAAAATGCTGTAGCAGTTTTGACTTTTTTCAAGAGACAAAGTGTGAAAATGTGAATTTATGAGCTGGAAGTGATCAGTTAATACTCACACTTAGGTTGCCTTGTCTTTTCTCTTGATCTGCATATTTTATTGTATTCAAATGCTATAATTAATTCTTGAATTAGTTCATAGTTTTGTCTTCTCTGAGTCTACAGAACAAACTTTTTTCCATGGAAACTTTTTTGGTTTTCTATTGTGATAACCATAGACCTCGTTTTGTATTTCAATTTAGAACTTGACTGTTTTTGTGATGTTGTGCATGGTTTGCTTAGCAACACATGAGTACCTACAAGTATTATATTCTTCCTTTTGTATGGGGGTTTCATCTTTAAGTGAACTTCAGTTTCTAGTTCTTCCTCATTTCCTGCATAATGCTTAGGAGTTTGAGGGGTTTTACTGCTGTTTAGTAGACATAATCTTGAGTTTGTGTTTATGAGATGCTGACAGAAATAACACAAATAAAATCATGCAGCCATAGCATTTTACAATTTCAATTTAAAAAAAAAATTCCCTCAAAAAATGGTGATTTATAAATTTCATATACTGTATGTATTTCTTTGCTCAAGCTTAAAATATATATAGTATGAGGAAGAGAACTAAAACTCACCTTGCTTGTCAATGGATACATTGTCATTAGGGGACTTGTCAAAGGGTAAACTGAAAGCATCCTCCATGTTTAATATTACTGCTTGCCAAAACAGAAGCTGACTGTTGGCAAATTTTTGTAGGTTTATGCTTCTCCTGCAGTTCCTTAATACACTTATTTCTGAATTTCCATCCTGGGAAAGAAAGTCGTGCTCAAATACTTCTCCACTTAGTATTACGATCCAAAGTAGCAAATGTACTGAACCTAATCTGCAATATAAACGTATGGTTGCTTTCACTTCATTTAATGACTACTGGATTTATTAGGAGAAAAAAATTGATATCCAATATAAAAAAGTTTAAAGTATACTTTTTAGTTTTGCTTTTTTAAATCAAGCTTGTAGTTATAGTAATTGTAAAATGTGAAATCCATGGAAAATGCTAGGAGAAAAAAAATCATATAAACACAGTTAAATGGATATTAATATAAGGCATTTCTTTAAGGCATTTCTTGCCTGGTCTTGAAACATCATCAACTCTCAGTGTTTCTACTGTCAAAAGATGGAAAAGGCAAGTACTGATATTCACAGATTTCATTTCAATTTCCATGCCTTAAGTCTGCCATCAGCTTAGGAACACTTCAGACAGAAGGCATTTCCCACTGTTGAAATATCTTAAAAGATTCTATCTCCTAAAGTTCCAGTTTGTGTCTTGGATGGCTTCAGATGACATAAACCATAAATGGTGCCCTTTGCTCAGCCCTTGCCAAATCAAACACAATGGTAAAAGAAATTCCCTTTTCAGTTAAGATCAAAACTTGACACATTTCTTCTTTCCATTGTTTCATGTGTTTGTTGAAAGTGAATGTTGCAAAAATGGACGCAGTAAATCCAGTGAACATATGCTTAAGGTAATAACAGCAAATATTAGCTTAATCTGCTAAAATGGTTTTAGAAGCTCTTATTCACAGTACATGAAATTTGACACTGCTGTTCTGACTCTATAGTACTAGTAGGTTAGTAGTCTCCACTACCACACACAGAACTTGGTTTTGATTCTTTGAGTTGCTAGATTGCAGAGGCAATTCTTCTTTTACCTTCAGTAAATGAGGGAAGCATCTCATGTCACTGGAATCCATGCAGCTGGATCACAGGTGTCTTCAGACACCTAATCTGCTTCGTAAAAGAGTTGTATGTGAATAATTTAAAAGTATGGTGTGGCAGACCTAGTTGGTCAAATGCAATTCCACTTTTTGGTGAAAAACCATGCTGAAATAATTATCTTCCGATTCAAATTATTTTTTGGAGAGGGAGGGAGAATTTCAGAAAAATAATTCAATTCTTACTTATTAAGTTGGCATATCTGAGACACTAAGGGAGATAATGCTGTAAATTAAAGACTAGAAAGCAAGTATTTCCCTGCACTCCTGCTTTTTGCCACTGTGTTCTTTCAGGATGAGTAATTTCTTTTAGTGTTGAATTATACTTCAGCAGTTTTCTGTGGCTTCTTCAGTTGCCGTGAATTCCTTGAAGTCCCTTCTTCTTTGTTTCCAAGTTCTTACTTGAACCTTCTGTGATGTTTCTTTCAAGTAATCCTCTTCACTTATTCTTCAGGAATGTACCAATTATAGAGCCTGTGCAAAGAGATGTACTCTTCAAGAAGACCACGCTTGTAACAAAAAGTACAGTCTATGGTGCTTTTATGGTTAATTTTAGAGAACTAAAATAGATGCATATGTCTTGTTATAGTGCATATGAAGTGTGGGGTTTTTTTTTACAAATTCTAGCTAGAGTAGTTTAAAGGTTTTATTGTGTTGTTCTTCAATTAAAAAAGAAAATGGTGAACAGAAACCGGTATAGTATCTGTTTCCAGATCACTTAAACACTTCAAAATTTGCTCAGTTGCAAACGTGTTGGCCTTGAGCAGCCTAATACTTGCATTCAAAACTTAAAAAGTTAGTGAACAGAAAATTAGCAGGCTTCAGATGTTAGAAATAATAAACCAACTAACTAACTAAGATAGCAGATGGTAGGATAGGGTAGGATGACAGTAATTGGTTCAAAAAGGGAGGCTATATCTGTTTTACCCACCCAAGATCAAGAAAATTAAACTCAGGATGTGGGTGGCCATCCCCCCAGTGGCATGCAGCTTATTCAGTTTGTTGTAGTGTGACAGGTATGATTTTCTACATATAAGGCATTTGGTCAGCCACAAAAAGCACAGCTCTAGAGAAAGAAGAACTCACCAGGAGGAATTGAGTCTCTTAAATGAGACCATGAATGAAATGTGGGACCTGCTTTCTAACTAATGTGATAATATCCTCTTGGACCAAGAATGAACCTGCAATAAAGGAATTATTTTACGGATAGAAGAAAGCGGGTATCGGTAGTTGGAAGTTTTCTTTCATCCTGTTATCATAAAACATATGCCTAACCTCTGGCCATTGTGATACTCCTTTGCTATACTTAATCTATTTAGGTAAGTGTCTTTCTTGGAGGAGCCTAAAACAAGGCACAGCCACACATGCTGTCACAGAAGTGCTGAGTAGATTTAATTCTGTAAATTGACTGTCTCCCGCCTATACACCTAGCATGTTGTCAGCCTTCACCACAAAGGCATGTCACTGCTAAATGTTTGTCATATTGGTTCAAAGGATGTATTTTTTTCTGCAAAGCTGCTTTTGAGCCAAGTGGTCTTTTAGCATGTCCTCTTTCAAACCGTTTTTCTAGCGGGACTTTGCCTTAAGTGAACTTCATGAAGTTCCCATCAGCCATTTTTTTTCTTCCTATGAAATCTCAGTGAGCAGTGGTCCAGCCCTCTACTGAACTCTCTCAGTGTTATATCATTTGTGAACTTGCCGTGAGGCACTCTAGCACCTCTTTGAGATTGTTAATAAAGACAGTAAACAGTACTGGCTCTATAATGGATCCCTGATGAGTGCTTGTACTTGCTAGCTGCCTGCGTATGACAGATCATCGCCCCTTCAACCTAACAGTTCAGCCAATTTTTGACACCATATCTAATTTTCAAATCAGATCTCAGACATTTGGCAACAAGAAGGTGAAAGACCATCTCAAATACCTTGCCAAATTCAAGGTATACACTCTTGCCTGCCCTTTATTCTTAGAGCAGTCATCTCTTAAAGGCGCAGTGAGGTTGGTAAAGGAAGATTTTTCCATGGTAAATATGTGCTAGTTGTTTTCAGTCACCTTGTCTATTAGGTGACTGGGCATTATTTCCAGGGTGATTTGCTCTGTGACTTTGCTAGGGAAGGGAAGACCTGTATTGGAGTTATGTATTTTGTTTGTTTGCTTGTTCTAATTTAAATAATATCAGAAGAGAGTGGACCAAATCAATTGGCCTAGGGATATTCACTTTCCATAAAGGAAACCGTATAAAAATGAAGCAACTAGTCAAAAAATCTTCAACCCATGAACACTAGAGGAAGCAGTACAGNAAATCTTCAACCCATGAACACTAGAGGAAGCAGTACAGAAACATTGGTTGGAAGCAGTACAGAAACATTGGTTGGAGACTGTTAAGAAAGATACTGTAGCTGAAACCCACCTGAAATATGTGCTACAATTTAAAAAAAAATTAAAATAAAATAGTTCCAAACCATCCCCTGCCCTAAAAGAGTCTTAAGGAGCTCTCTCTAGAGACTGCAGAAGTTTTTATGGCCCTTATACACAAAAGGTCAGCATTTAAAACTTAAGCTTGCACTACTGAGAAACAGGTGGGACCAATAAACAGAGTCAGGAAAAATGCAGGTGGGAAGCTGAGAAGCTTAAAAAGGCTCTTGAAGAATGGTTTTCAAAGATGCTTAATCTATTACAGTAAAGTTTTGCTTAAACAGAGTAAAAATGAAGACAAAAAGTTCTCAGGTTTGCTTAATGATAACAGTGTAAAATGATACACTATGTTTACAAGAACAGTCTTTTCCTTGGTCAGTCTTTGGAGTTACATGATTGTGNAGCAGTACAGAAACATTGGTTGGAGACTGTTAAGAAAGATACTGTAGCTGAAACCCACCTGAAATATGTGCTACAATTTAAAAAAAAATTAAAATAAAATNGCTTAATGATAACAGTGTAAAATGATACACTATGTTTACAAGAACAGTCTTTTCCTTGGTCAGTCTTTGGAGTTACATGATTGTGAAGATGTCTTTCAACCCAAACCATTCTGTGACTGTATGTTTCCATGCTAATGATGATTAGAAGATGCCAACAACTTGTATATGTTTTGCAGCAGCTAGATCAAAGGCATTAGACCTATTTGAAGCATCTTTATGGCAATTATGAGGTGAGGCATAGTAGTTACCCGTAAGTATATTGAAGTTAATATTCTTCACACTCGGGGGTGTGTAGAAACTGAAGTATGAAATTACTCTAACCCTACTGTTAACAGCCAATGTGCCAGTGGACTGGCAGGTTGCTACTCCAACTCCCATCTACAGAATGGGCTCCAGAGGGAGCTGCAGACCAGTGAGCCTGATGGCTTCCATACTTTGAAGATGGCATTTAGTCTTTAGAAAAAAGGACGTGAAAGGGAGAAAGTAAAAAAACCAAAAAACACAACAACCAAACAACCAACAAAAGGCAGAGAGAGGTAGAAATATCACTAAGCACAAATCAACACAGTTTTGTTGGGGAAGAATTAATGTGGCTCCTATAAAGTAAATCTTGCTTCATTAACCTGCTGGAATTGCAGAAGGGTGACAATAACTGTATGGTAACAGTAATCCAATCTATATTTTTTCAGTTGCCTTTAATGAGGTTCCACATGAGAGGTTATAAAGAATTTTTTTGCTGTGGGATTGAAGGAAAAGTCCTTTTAGCAACCCAGTTAAAGCAGAAGAAATAAAGAGTAGTGCTTGTGTGACACTTCCAGGGTGAAAAATTTCAATCACATTGCAGAAACTGTTGGGCTTCTATTCTTTCTTGAGTAGCATCTGCTTTTGACTCTGTTGGAGACAGTACTACTGATGGTTGTACTTGGCACTGGGCTAATCCATTTGGGCATTTCTAACATTCATGCAAGCCAGTCATTAACTTGGATGGGTTGAATCTTGTAGTGCACATTGTAATTTTTGGTTTGGACTTCACAAAAATTTTTCCACTTAGATATACCATAACTTCAGTTGGAGATTATTTTGTAGATACATGAATTTATTTGGAGGCACTTCAGCTATTCTGACTATAGACTTCCTCATAACTTATTTAATATAATTAGTTTACTTCTGCATATCTTTCATCAGCTAAAAGAAAAAATATACATTTATGCTTAAAAATCCTGTATTGCATACTTGTCAATTAGTATCTAGAGAGGCAGTATATATGTTCATAAACATGTTCATTCAAATAATGTTTACAAAGTTGAAAAGTAACTTGTTTGGAAGATAGAGAGAGGTTCAAGCAGGAAACATGTCGTGTTGATTTCAGTTTTTAATTACATAAACAGTGTTTTTTTCAAGGAAATATTTTGCCATTCAGTGCTAAAAACTACCATGCTGTGAGGAGTTAAGACAGTGTGGAGACAAAAGCCACTGTAGTTTATGTAATAGAAATTGATGATGACTGAGTCTTGGAGGATGAAAGAACAACAAAGTCAACCTGTGAAGGCCAATGAGTGATCCCCAAATCAGCTGGATTTCTTATGTGTCATGCAAAGCAAGTTACTTCAACTTTTCATGTTTATAATTTTCTTTGTAATTCATGTTTTACAGCTGAGTCAGAGGTGCATTTGACTCACAATGTGCTTTGACATACTGTGTATACCAAAAGACATATTTTTTAAGTCTTTTCCTTAGGTTAGCAAGTACTTTGGCCAGATTTTTTTTTTTGTGCCTTATTTTGGAGGGCAGAGTAAGGTAAAGCATATATTTCCTGGGTGCTGCTTTTCAGAGTACAACTGAAATAAGTAAGAACACTAGCAGTCAAGGTTTCACAACAGAGCTAGAATAATGTGTATTTGTGCATGAAATGCATTTATATTTTAAGCAAAAGCTGCCTATTAAATGACTGTGCTCTGTTCTGTGTGCTGTATGATCTTTGGCTGAAACAGGTGGGGGTTTTATTGCTGAAACAGTGTACAACTATACAGATACAGAATGTGTCAGAAAACACAAGTATAAATAAACTATTTAAATTAATGTCTTCCTTTCTAGCATTTCCCAATTTGACTTTGAAACTTTAGTATTGGTATCCTGGCAACTTTATTTGTATATAATTTTTAGGTAATTTTATTAAATTGAAAAAAGAGTATTTCAATGTATTGTGGAGACCTTAGCTGGTTGATACTACAGAATAAACTAGGGTAGTAATATAGTAGTCAATCAGGGCTGGAAAATGGGAGGAATTAGTCTGTTAATAAGTTTCTTGAATCGTTGCTAGATCATAAGATATATCTTCGCAAGTTTGGCTGGCAGTTTCCCCTGAGAGAGTATTTATATAGCTCTTAAAAGGATTCTACATCCTATTGGTCTTCTTTTAATATCTCAAACATTTACTTGCCTAAAAAAGATGTGCTGAAACTTCCTAGTGTGTGTTACCATCAGCATTGCATCTGAATTTTGGAAATTCAGATTATTTACATATTTTAAAAAGCTGCTATGAAAAGGACTCCTTATGGTTGAAGTAATGCTAAGTCAAATTAGAACTAATTCCTGGATGTTGACAGCTTTATTCCCAGTAATACGCTGGTGTCGTTTGGCTTAATATTTTTAATGATTTTAGTGGCATCTGTATGATTGTACCTATTTTTTTATTTCCTCTTTTGTAGACTGAATTTTGAAGAAGAATTGGATCAGGTGAAAATACACCGATATGTGAGTTTACAATACAGGAACTATGCTTACAGCAAAAAAGGGAAGGTATAGTATTTTATATCTGTATATGTAGCTGTAGTCGGTTGAGCCTGGCTGGATGCCAGGCATGTACCAAAGCCTCTCTATCACTTTCCTCCACAGCTGGACAGGGGAGAGAAAATATAATGAAGAGTTCATGGGCTGAGATAAGGATGGAGAGAGATCACTCACCAAGCACTGTCATGGGCAAAACAGACTCAGCTTCAGGACGTTAATTGAATTTATTATTAAAAAATCGAAGGACAAGTAAAAACAAATATTAAAAACACCTCCTTCTCATCCCTCCCTTTCCAATCTCTACCTCCTTCCCCCCAGCAGCACATGAGGACAGGGAATGGGGGTTAGGGTCTGTTCATCCCATGTTGTTTCTCCCACTCCTCAGGAAGGGGACCCCTTCCTCTGCTCCAGCATGGGGTCCCCTCCCACAGGAGNCTCCAGCAGCTGGAGTACCTCCTGTCCCTCCTTCTGCACTGACCTCGGTGTCTGCAGAGTTGTTCCTCTCACATGTTCTCGCTCAGCTCTTCTCTGACCACAATTACGTCTGCACAATAGCTTTTTTCCTTCTTAATTATGTTACCAGAGAGATGCTGTCTTTTCTAATTGGCCCAGTCTTGGCTAATTGTGGGTCTGTCTTTGGGCTGGCTGGTATTGACTTTGCTGGACATCGAAGAAGCTTCTGGCAGCTTCTCACAGAAGGCACTCCTACTACCAAAACCTGACCACTCAAACCCAGTACAGTAGTCTGTCAGAATACTAATTATTTTTAAAATGTTTTCTCTCCAAAGATTGACTTCTTTTTCATGAATATGTATTTTGTAATCATATGGCCATACATGTGATTTGAAAGGATGTTTGCTCATAAGTTGTCCAAACATCTATTAAGTCAATGACAATTCATATGAATATATACACACTAATACATTTGTAACTCATGTGTATATTCTACTTATTTATGAAATATAATGATATAGAAATTTCATGCTTATTCAGACATCTGTTTTAATTCTCATCTCACAAAGTATGTGAATTTGAAAGTAAATCAAATTGGTCACGTTGTAAGAATTCATCATGAGTATCTTCTTTTTTATCTTTATAATCTTTACAGTAGTTAATGGTTGTGTGAAGATGAGTCTTTGTCAGTTAGGTAGGAAAATTTGCCACTGCCTCTCCATCACTCCTCTGATTCTTTGTACTATTAGCTGTTCCTGAGTGGTCTGGGACAAATATTCAAGAGTGCGTAATTACAGTCCAGCTGGGTATTGCATCTGTGGTGAATTCTTTATGCACAGTACTGTTACAAAAGAAGTAAAAGTAGGAGACTTGAAGAAGTACTCTACATGTTCTTAGCAATAAAGCCTTACCATTCCTTGCTGCAGTTTTCTCCTGGTGGCTTTTTCCCTATTTTTTGATAGTGTTGACCACTTGAATGAAAAAATGTAGGTTTTTTTCCTTGATTTTAAAATTCTGTCTTTAAAATTAAGTGGAAATATCAAACTACTGAAAACTGAAAGTTACCTTTTTCTTTTATAATCGTTCTTATGTTTTGTGTTCATAGCCACAGAACTGAAAGTTTAAATATTGGCTTTAAAAGTCACTTCTTTCTTTTTTTTCCAATTCAGTTAGTCTTTGCAGAGAGAGAAGAGGAAAGATAACCAGTGGTGAGACGGAATTAAGGGCCTGCTGAGCAATATCTGGACTTTTCCAAAAAACAGTCAGATCTCCACAATAAGTTCTTGACATGTTTAATACTTTAACAATTAGTATTTTCTTCTTTCTTTTTTCATTATCTTTTCAAGTTAAAATATCAAAAATTTGTGGGTAGGTACAAACTTTTGGTTTGGTAATTAGTATAAGGATTAGCTATTCTTTTTTGGGGACTGATAAAAGTGTTTAAACTACTAGTGAAGTGTTCTAGGCACCTGTTATTTACCTTTTCCAGTCTGTGTTGTTATGGGTATCATCTAAATGAAAAGGAAATATCTGATAAGATTCAAGTCCAAAGGTATGTATTAAGCAAACCTTTCCTGTTAGCACAGAAGACTGAGATGATTCTAGCTTTTTCCAAATTTTTACCAATTGAAGTGGAAAAAAGTAGTTGCTCACAAGTTCTCTAAGAAGTAATTTCCTTATTGTTCCCCTTGAAAATCGAAGGGAGTTGCAGTCATGATACATGTATTGTTTGAGATTTTCTAGAAGGTTGCACAATAATAACTGAAGCTGGATGTCCATCTTTGAGCATAAATGAGTCTAATATTATAAATCCTTAATCGTGTTCAGAAAGTGCATACACTCTTTGTCTTAAAAAGGGTGTTATATGCCTTCTTCCTAAATAAAAATACAACCTCATATCTGTTATCAGTAATTTGCTGGAAGTCTAAACTTGATATGGTCTAAATACACTTCGTTCATAATTTCAGTATGTTTTACTGTTTTTAAAAGGAAACGTGACAACAATTTCCTCAGTGTGTCAAAGAGGTTGGATGGAATTCACTTTCACCTTAGCAGATAGATAGCTGTTTTCATCAAGTGTTCTAATATCAAGGAACAAAATCTGTAAAAAGAGACTGAGATTTCCTGTATTAAAATTGTCTGTCCTTATTGGATATTACTTGTGTTTGTCAGGAGGAAGTAATGGGTAGTTTTGTTGTTCTTCCATGCAACTTTTCAAATCCTGTTGGTCAAAGATGAAGCGGGTCAAGGGAAAAGGAAACTCTGTTCCTGCCATTCCCAATTTCTTTCCATTCTTATTCTGTTGTCCATTTATTTTCTAGTAATTATCAAATCCATATTCACTGTTCATGCTATTCATGTCATTATTTGTTTATGAAGGTAAAGAATGTGTTGGCAGGTAGTCATGCCATTTCCTCCAAAAGTAGGATAGTGGATCCATCAAATCCTATTCTGAAAATGGCAAATGTCTTCTTAAAAAGCAGTAAACTGTTGGCCTGCTGTTTCTCCAAGGATGCAGTTTGAAGGCTTCTTCCATTATGGGATTCCTGAATAGACTGTATCCTCAGTATATATGCTTGGGAGTGGCATTCTCTTCTGGTCTGCACCCTGGTGTTTGCCACCAGAATTTGTTTTCACCCAGTAGCATGGGTGCCTACCACTGGAGTCAGTAACACAGTTGCTTTGTGCACCATGGAACCTTTTTTCTGTCAGGGAAATCCTTCACCTCGTGTGCACTGCAGGCAAAAATGTCATTCCTTTGATGGTTTGTATAGGTTCTTTGTAAGTGACTATTACAGTGTTCTATTGTGTTGTTTTTAATTTTTTTTTTTAAGGGGTGTTTTTTCTTTCTGTAGGCAGGCTTCTGCAAACAGTAATAGTGAACTATAGTTTCATAGTTCAAGTACCTATTTGGCAGAAGTGTTGAACTAACTCATCATCAGATTTGGTGACTATTAATTAGGAATTAAGTTTCACAGTCTAAAGATGACAGTTAACTATGTTTTCTCAGTGGGATATAAGTGTGCTTATGTAAGACCATAGTAATTTGATGACTGAAGATAGTGGGGTTTATGACTTGTTCTATTCCTTGGGGTTCTATTCCTTGAGGGGAAGATATTTTTTTATGTGGAAGTATGACAGGTAGGGCATGTCTTGCTGAGTAGACTGATATGATGTATCTTGCTGCTGTCCTACACAGACAGTTAGAGGCGATGCTGTTTCACTGCTTCCCTAACCAATTCCTATGAACAATTACATAACAGGTTAGAGGGGAGGAGGGGAGAAGGGGCTTGAATGGGCCTATCTTTCCTGCTCAGTAGGAAGGGTTATGTTCAGTGACCTTTGGCTACACTTCAGTTTATGTTGTTTGTGTCTTCTTTGATAATACTGAACATGTATAGTCTTTTCTATCCATTTTCTAGTAATGTTCTTTATTATCTGCATATAATATGTTTATTTATAGAGTTTTAAATTGCATTTTAATACATCCACATAATAAACATAACACCTTGTGTGCTTTGATCAGTTTCTTTGACTATGGGAAATAATTTTTATTTTCAGTGGAGTAGAGTAAATGCTGATATAAAAGCTACAACAGGCATTCAAATGAGTGAATATTTAGAAAAAGATGAAAAGCATGTTCATATTATCTTTGTGTGTTACTTAAAGAATGTTCTAAATGTATGCAGTACCACTGTGCTAGGGGACTGTAGTCTGAAGTAACATGGGAACTAACATATTAATATCAAGGTAAAGGTACATATTCCCCAGATGCATAGTTTTACCTTTTTCAGCTTTTATTATCTTTAGAATAGTGTTCCATTTATTTCATGAATACAGAAGTATTAATTGGCCATGACATGTTCCAAAGACAAAAGAAAGGTCTAATTCACTCTAACAAACTTGTTAGTCACTGTTTATATCAAGAGGATTGTGAATCTACAGAGAGTAACACTGTTTTCTTCTACACTTGCTTTGTTTATAAATCAAAAGTTTTTAAGTGACCTGCAGTGTCTGCTTGTAGTTTGAAATGCTACTTCTAAAGCAGACCTTCACCATGTAGCACAGATATTTATCCCTTAAGATTAATTCTTTAAGTTCATTTGGGGGAAAGAAGGTCCAAAAAAGAAATACTAATATTGTGGTGCTTTTAGAGTATTGGGATTTTTTTGTTGTTCTGAAATGCAATATTTCGTATTCTAAGATGAAATCCTTCTGAGATGTGTAATTGCTCATTTCTGTGAACAGTGGGCAATTTGTCAATGCTAAGGTCTTGACTTCTGATTGAAAATATGTTTTGGTACTTCTAAACATATTTTTAAGAATAAGTCTGATTTTTAACTTGGGATTTTTAGTACTTAAATTGTAGAGTTGTCTCTGAAAGTGATGCTTAGATTTGTGTTGGCTGTCATTAGTTGTATCAATTTCTAATTGTTATGATTTCATGGTATTTCAGTTGAATGATTTGTGTGATTTATCTAGTGAAGTACATGATCTTTAACTTAACAAAAACCAGGGTTTAAAGTTTTCATCCATCCTAATTCAGTTACTGTTTGCTTTGTTCCCCAATCACTCTGATCCTCCTAGCAGGGGACAAGACCTAGAGAACAAAACTGATAGTGACTGTGTAGATAAAACGGCAATGAATTCTGCTTTTAAGGCATAGAGGGAATAGTCTGTAAAAGAATAAAATTGGAATGAAAGTACAGAGTCTTTAACCTGCCGATCTATTGTACCTTTGAAAAGCTTGTACTCTGAAAAAAACATACTGTGATGCTATAGAGATTCATAATTATGTGACAGAACACTTTGGAGAGAGGTCACTTTAGAAACTGACCAAAAAGCTTGTCAAGAAAATAGACCACATTATAAATAATTACAGAAGTAAAGAATGCATTTCCTTAAAATGTCTACGGATTGTTTTAATGAAATACTAGGTGTAATAATGTATTTTATTTATTATCTGATAGAGATGTGTTATTTATTTTCTGCTAGAGCCTCTTTTTAAACTTGGTGAAGATGATGGGGTCAAGGGTAATACTCTGAAGAGGTATATGAGAGAAGTTTCACATGAGATGTTGCAGAAGGTAAGATACCAACCCCAACAAACAGATCTAAATTGTAATATAAGAATTTTTATATGTATGTACATATGTATGTCTAAATGTCAGCACTCATTAATTTTAGTCATAATTTTCCTTCCTAATTTAAAAATATCGCTTCCCTGAATTTTGCTCAGAAATTAATTCTAGAGAAATAGCTGTGGATGTGTCATGTAAGATAAACATGGGTAATGTCAGAGAAAATGAAAAGAGTGTTTAGGGGTATAATGTTAAAAGTTAACAGATTATCTAAATTGCATGTAACATGCACTTAGCATTTTGCCCCTTAACTTCGAGAACCTTAACTTTTTTGCTGGGAATTTAACTTTAGATGATATCAGGTGTTAATCCCCGTAGAGCTCCTCTACAGAATAGAATTATTGCATTTGTTGTATTTAAATTTCACCATAATGTTTCTTATGCAAATATTTTCTATGTGTGTGGGTCTATCACTCTTTTTACAAGATAGCATCATATACATGTAGTGTTCTCTAGCTTAACAAATAATGATAAGCATTTTATATTTACTGCTTAAAATTCTACAGGATTTGCTTCATACAGTAACAAGATGTTCTTAACTAGTTGGTATTTGTATAGATATTTGTAATATACACAAGTAGTTTAGTATGTTAACAGGTGTTCACTTAAGAGGGCTCACTTGTATTTTACCATATGTTTTGTTTGCTTGCAAAGAAAAGGGATCCTTCAAATAGTATCATGCCTTTTGTTTGTCATTTTGCAAAACTATTTGTTTAATTACTTATAAATCTTTAAAAGCATGCTTAAATTGAATGAACACAAATCTATAACTTTGAATGTCACGTCAGGTATGTCTATTTATTTTTATATGTGAATTAACTTGTAGGAAGTATGGTAATTTACAGCAGATGATGTGATTGCATATACTTGTAACACTTGCCATATGGTCAGGCAATGAAGGCTGTCATCTCGTTATTACTGAATGACAAACATCATGTTAAAATAATAACACACAGAATAGGAAGTGCTCGCATTCATTTATCTTAAGGTAGAGTGAGTAATTGAAATAATATGAATGCTACCATCTGAAATGTCACAGTTTATGCTTGCTTATCATCTATATTTCAGAACTATAATTTTGTTTGCCAGGTACTACATAATTTTTATCTCTATGGATATACAGTGTTATGATGGTACCTTAGGGATGGGTGTAGAAGCTATTCATTGTTTATTTCCTTCCAGCTGTCATACATGACTTTAAGTGTTACTGAGTGCAAAAGGTTGCTTTAAAGAACTGAGAAAACAGTGGCAAAATCTCTGTTTAGGAACATGATTGAAGAAAGATATTGGTCTAATACATTGTCATCAGAGTGGAAAGTGCAAACTGTGGTTTTAATCATAACCCTTTGTTTCACGAAAGCATTTGAAAAAAACCCTTTTATTTCTAATTCCACCCAATAACTTTATGTAGTTATAATGTGTTGTCTCTTCATATTAGAGATTTCCCATCAAATTCACAAATTCAGTATCCAATTCACAAATGCATATGAAGTTTGAGCAGCTCTTGTCATAGTTTGCCCTGTACATCAAGAGCTCTCATTTATCTGAATCATATCTGTAGTACCCACTTTGTGAAGCATTTAATAAATTTTAAATTATTTTAAAAGCATTGACAAAATGTTGTTATAAAAACCTTTAAGTAGAAACTTACAGAAATAGTATGGTTTCAATATTTTCAGTGTCAAAGATAGTTCTGACATTTTGTATTGCTACAAAGTGTGGGAACTGGTCAGTATTTTACAAGGCGGGAGTTCAAGTTAGCCATGCACATGGGAAGAATAGTCTTTCCCAACAACATATGGAGAAACCTAAAATCCCTGACATTTCCCTTAGTGAAAGAGTGGGTATTGAGCTTGTACAAAACCAGCCAAAAATTATTTCTCCAAGTATTGGAGTAAGTAGTTACTGAGCACAAAACTTGCTCTGATGCCCTTTTCAGTCTTCTGGGGATATCTCATAGACTAAATAATAATTTTAGTATCTGCTGAAATTAAAATTCCCCCTTATTTCTGGAAATTGTCCTTTATGTGAATATTCCAGAACATCATAGAGAATCAGTTTATTGTTAATGGACTGCAATAACCATAAACCTCAAAGGACTTTAGAAGCAAAACATAAGAAGAATGTGTCTTCAAAATTTATGTGAGAAACTTGTAAAATTAATCTAATTGACAAATGATAGATTTTCCCTTTCTGTGAACAGAAAACATACACATGTATTTTTAAGTGCTGAGTTTCTGATATCTCTTGCTAGGATTTGTTTGAGGGGTTTTTTTTAAGATCAAATTAATATTTTATTTTTGTATTTACAACACTTGAAAGAACTTGTTGCTTCAGATAGCTAGTGCAAAATTGTCCATATTTCAAAGTAGTAATCCTTCTGAAAATGTTTTTTTAAATTCAATTAGTATGTATAACCAAATCAGTAATGAGCTCAAGATGCATCCAGAAGATTCATTAGCATGGCATACTTAAACTTCTGTGTCATTTTGCCTGGAATTTTAAGTTCTTTTACCATCTGCCCTTTGTTCAACAGCTGTATTATTGCAGCTAAAATGTTTTCATCTGCACTACGATAAAATTCTAAATTAAGGACTACAGATAACTTTTGTCCTTACTCTTCATGTGATATTATTGTCATACAATAAATATATCTGAAAACATAGTTTGGGGTTTTTCAAGATAGTCTGAAATATTGTGAAAGCTAAAATTGATTTTTTTAGGTACAACAACTAGAAAGAAGATTCAAAGCTATTGAAGGGGAATTAAAGAAACAGAGAGAAGTAAATAAAGACTTACTGAATGAGAAAATTTATTTGAAAGAATCTTTAAAAGTGCAAAAGGAAGATGCAGACACAAGAAAAAGAGAGCTGGAAACACTACTTAAGAGGATTTGTGAAGTAAAAAAAGAAAAAGCAGAACTTCAGTTAGTGATTGATGAGAAGGAAAAAGAAGCTGCCTCTTTGAAGAAGCAAGTGACAGAAGCTAACAGGTTGAGAAATGAATGTGAAGATTTGCTGAGTCAAGTGCAGGAGCAAAAGTGGATAAAGCCAAAGCAGTGGCAATCTCTGGGCAATGTAATTGCAAGATAACAGGCACCAAGGTTAAATTAAAAACAGCCAAGAAAAAGAGCTCTTTGGGACATCATGGAGCTTTTCTCAAACAGTCCATCAAGGTTGTGAGTAATGTATTTGAGAACTTCAGTAAGGACGACTGGGAGGATGTGAGTGAAAGCAGGTACGGCTCTCATTAACTTAGCCCTGTAGAGGGGACACTGTGCATATGTAAAGCACTAGCAAATGAAGATTGAATTTCAACTACTGTTGATTTGGTATTCAAAAAAAATACTGTCAGATCCTTTGAAATATCTTGGGAGGTCTTGTTCTGAGCTTATTGACTGAAATTTGCATGTGAAATTAGCCACAACTGCATGAGTATTTGAATAGGTGCCAGGAAACCCAAAAGAAGGCAATGCTTGATTTCTTCCAGTGATGCTATTTTCATGCAGTCATGAGGCTTGAAATTGACAGTTTGGCAGGTTGATTTAATTTGCTGGCCTTTTGCATATTCACCACTGACAGCTAAGGATTCCCAGGCAAGCCTAGTAAGTCGGTTTAGTTATCTTGTGACATGCCGACCCGGGAGGAGAAACATTTTTTCCCCTTAATTTAGTTAGATAAATTTTGAATGACCCATTTCAGCTTGCTAGCAGATGTCTACAAGCTGTTTAACATCCTTTAAATTAAGAACCATCCACACTAATTATTTCATGTATGTTTTATGCAGTCATTGTACTAACTTTAATTGAATGATGGTTAAAAATCAGTTCTTTAAAGGTGATGGTTGCCACATAAAATCTCACTCACGAATCAAAAAGCTCTCAGAAAATTCCATTGGCAAACGTCATATAAACAATGAGAAGTTTTTGCTTCTCCTTATTACATCCCCATATACTTGAGGAGGCAGCAGTAAGCCACTAGGTAAAAGGTTCACACACCTTGTCTTCCAGGACTTTGTTCAAAGAGACTGGCAGAGAAATTTCTCAAGTCGATATGCATCCAAAATACAGGAAACATGGGAAAAGAGTAAAGAAAATGGAATTGTCTTCATAGGCTTTATACTGGCTGTATGTGTCATATTGAGCAAATCAATTGTGGCAAATGAAGCCTTTCTACTACTTCTCCCCATGCAAAATATGGGGTTCCCGAACACAGTATCTTGAGAGAGAAAACAAATTAAGAAACATGTAATTTGTTAGTTGTTATCATTAATGTAAAGCTTGTTTGGTTTTATGTATAATTAAATATTGCAGATCTGATTTTAATAGAAAACATACATGTTTGCACATATGGAAACATGTATGCATGTTGTAATTAGTACTTAATTTGCTGTGTTGTTCTCTTTAACAAAAAAATTGAGCAAGCACATTGTCATTCCACTTTGAGTTGGAAATGAAAAGTAATTGCACAGCTTCACTTGTGGCTAGCCATAAATACTGATTTTAATAATTACACAAATGTTGAGGTAGGAAATTCTTGTAGAATATTTTTGAAACTGAAGTTTCAATGTATCATTCTCAACAAGTTAGGGAAGTAACTTCATTTAGTTTCCTCTACTGCTTATTAATAAATATCATTCTTTATCACTAGTAGCTGGCTCTGAGTTTCTAAATGCAAGCCTTCCATTTTCTAAATAAAACATTGCTTAAAGCAGGTGCAGGGAATGTGTATGTAGTTAGAAATATCTCCATGCCTATACAACAGCCCCTTTAAACCACTGCATTGATTTCTGTTCTCATCAGTCAGTAAGACATATCAATGTGTCAGGGCAGGTTTTGAAAAGTATAAACATGTTTATGTGTGAACTCTTCTCATCAATTTGAGGCCTTTTCTCTGGTTAAGTAAACTGCATCCCTAAGCCATTGATTTTTATGATGGTGTAACTTAATTTGAACTCAGTTATGCTGTTTTAAATACCTTGGTTTAAAAAGTAACAAATCAAGCTAGCCTTCTGTCAAGGGATTCCTTCACAAATCTGCTCACACAAATGATGATAAATAGCCACTGATGTTATAGAAAAGGATATATCCACAACTTCATGTTTCAAAGTAGACTTCCCTGAATATAAGAAAGCAAATGATAGTGTGCGGTAAGGCAGTGAAAAACTGGAAGTTAGGAGCACATTGAGTGCAATTCTAAGGAAAAATTGTAAGAAGATTTAAAGTTTCAGGTCCAGTTTGTCTGCATGGCATGAATCTCAGTGAAAGGATTAACAGGTTGACAGAAATAAAGAGCATTCCAAAGGGGTGCTAAATAGAGCTTCCACTGAAAAGTGATTTCTGAGTTTGTCACAGTCAATACTCAAAGTTCAACTGAAACAAAATGTTATTAAGTGTTGTGCATTTACTTTTTATATTATAAAATGTGAAAATAAAGGAAAGTATAAATTTAGTAGTTTATGAGCCATTCACAAACTAGAAGTAGAATCAAGTATTTAACTTCTGTGGATTGTCACAAAAGTTGTCTCTCTGCATTGTAGAGTGAGATTGCATTTGACAGAGTAGAACTTGATAAAATCATTCCAGAGATAGTTTTTTTGCTTTATTGTATTTGTAAAGTGTGTTGAATAAGTCATCTTACTGTTTGCATTTTATATTGTTTTCTCTTCTTTCCTGCATAAGTTTATGTGCTTATACATTGACTCTGGAACATATAATATTTAGCTGTCATTTTGGTGGGAGTTTTTTGTTGTTGTTGGTTTTATGGTTTGTTTGTTGTTTGTTTTCCTGCATGTGCTGCTTTAGTGACTCTGAAACACCAACTTCTGAAAGTTTGAAAACAGTGATTATGAAGACAGTTCAAAGCATTGATCCACTTCCAGACAGAAGTAAACAAGAAGAAAAAAAGCCCTGCAATGTGGTTCATTTAGAAGTCCAAAATGAGCAATATAAAAAAAAAAGGTATGTGAACTTGTTTTGTTCTCCTGGGTGGAGTTTTGGAGGTTGATATTAGCACTGCTGTCCCCTGTTAATTAATTTGACTCTGAATATAGAAGTGAAAACCTGCTTCTAGATATTCCGTGGGTGGATTCATTATATTTCAGAATATTCTCTGAACAGTAAGTCTGCTGTCATGGATTGACCCTGGCTAGATGCCAGGCATCCACCAAAGCCTCTTGTTCACTCCCCTCTGCAGTGGACAGGGGAGAGAAAATGTAACAGAGGGTTCATAAGTTGAGGTAAGGACAGGGAGAGATCTCTCACTAAACCCTATCACAGGCAAAAGACACTGGAATTAGAGTTATTANCTTCTCTCTCCCCAGGTCTGCAGGTCCCTGCCAGGATCCTGCTCCAGCACAGGCTTCCCATGGGATCACAGCCTCATCTCAGGCATTCCTCTGCTCTGCTGTGGGTCTCCTCCATAGGCTTCAGGTGGATCTCTGCATCCCTGTGATCCTCCATGGGCTGCAGCTGCTTCACTGGGATCTGCACCAGGGGCTGCAGGGGAATCTGAGCTCCAGCAGCTGGAGCACCTCCTGTCCCTCCTTCTGCACTGACCTCGGTGTCTGCAAAGTTGTTCCTCTCACATGTTCTCACTCAGCTCTTCTCTGACCACAATTACATCTGCACAATAACTTTTTTCCTTCTTAATTATGTTACCAGAGAGATGCTGTCTTTTCTAATTGGCCCAGTCTTGGCTAATTGTGGGTCTGTCTTTGGGCTGGCTGGTATTGACTTTGCTGGACATCGAAGAAGCTTCTGGCAGCTTCTCACAGAAGGCACTCCTGTAGCTCCCCCACTACCAAAACCTGGCCATACAAACCAAATATATCTGTAGAAGTATTTGGACAGGAATGTAAAAGATGATTTAAAAATGTAAAGCTGCTGTAAGGTAGTGGTGCTATCTCACAGTCCAGACAAAGAATGCTACAGACATCCCATTAAACTTTCAGCCAGAGGCACTGTACAAAGCAGGCTGACTTAACCCATAACAGGGAGGTGGCAACACCCCTCTCTCCCTCCCTTCTATCCAAATGGTGTGCTGACTAATCAAGCATAAATGGTTCTCAGTTCGTTTGTTGTGCATTGGACAAGTTGCTCCATCTTGGATACTTTTTACTCTCTCTGTGTCCAAGAGATTCTGTCTTGAGAAAAGTAGGCTTTTAGCCTCTTCTTAGCCTATTTACATTCATTGTTTGGGATGTGAACTGCTTGTCTCATTGCTAACATCTATATGCTGTTTTCTAACAGAAGAGGGCCAGCTGGTTGTGTCCCAGGTCTTTAGAGGCTCCATCCAATCTGTAACAGATGACTCATTCTTGGACTTTTTAACGGTGTCTAATCGATTTTCCCTCCTGTGTTTGTCCAAATAAATCACTTCATGGAATTTTAAACATAAGCAGATATTATTATTTCTTGGTTCAAGAAACAGAATACTGAAACAGTGAACAACTTTCTGCTTTTAGATAACTAGTTTGAAATTCAGTATTTTGAATGGTGATATAACAGTTTGAAAAAAAAAAGTTTTCTGTTCTCCAAAATTTTAAAGCAAATGCAAACTTTCTGATTTTGTTATGTATTCTTGATTGTGTTATTTCATCAATACTTTTTTGTCAAATAAACTGAAAAAAGGGAAAAAAATTATCCATTTATCTGTTGGCAACAATACATAGTATGAGTACGTGCACATGATATATATGAAAATCTGACAAGTGTTCTACTCCTGTTAATCTCCTGCTTCTCCTGAGTGAGGACATACAAAGCAGGGAATTCTGGAATCTGTCCTCTCTTGATTGGTAGTACAGCACAGCCACTACTATTTCTGTAGGGCCTGTATTACATTTACTCTCTCTTTCAATTGGAGAAGATGGATACATTCTGATAGACGTTTGTAACAGACTGGTGGAACGGAAGCAGACTCAGGAACAGAGCCCTAAGCAGTTAAATATGCTTCAGCAGAACTCCCCTGTTGCAGGAAAAGGATTTGAAAACATGGTTTGCCAGTGTGGAAGAAAGTATTACCCAAATGTTCAGCATTAACAGTTGGGAACACCAATTTTAACAGAATTCTTGAATTTATCCAGAGGATTTAGAGGCCCTTCTGCTGGCTCATGGTATTCTCATATGAAGGGAGGCTAAAGAAATCTCCAAAGTCTTGAGCTGTGCAAGGGATTGGAGATGAGACCATTTATGATACAAGGACTTGGTCAGTTTTTCCTCTCCTGGTAGGAATATATAATATCCTGTGCAGTAACAGCAAAGTTACTGAAACTGTCCTACAACTCATATATTTATTAAAGCTGTGGCCTTATTTTTTTGCTGCAGGCATGGATTGTTTGCTCGTCATCTGCTGAGAGCTCAGTTCTTGGTCTTGTGTGCTGATTGTACTCATCTGGAATTCATAGCTAAGTTGTCCTGCAATGTCAGTAGTTTGTTCAGTGCAATTAGTAGAGCATGTGTTGCTCTTTACTCTTTTAAATTTGCAAAACAGCTATTTTAGATATGAATATTCCCAGAAATATGTTGCATGATATGACATAGAAATTGCAATCTGAAGACTTAAAAAATTGGAGAAATGTTGCAGGATTCCTGATCAAAAGTGTTTAAATATACACTGAGCATTTAATACCCTGTAAATTAGTACACGAACGGACTAATATGCTGTTGCAAGCTTTGCTTGTTTGAATTTGTATGTGTAGTTTCAGATATTTAGCTCATTATTTTAAGTTGAAATTCTCATATAGCAAATGACTGTCAAACAGCATCTTTTCACACAGTTAAAGTAAGTTTTTACTAAGTCCCACCTAGTGAATCTACTGACTGAAATGAGGTTTTTCATTACCTTTTATTCATATTTTCCCCTTGTAGTCAACATAGCCAATGAAACAAATTAAATGTATTTTGGTTTAGACCTTAAAAACCCCCAGCCTGTTAACAAGATGCTGAAGCCTTTATTTTTGACAATCTTGATCAGAAATTCAAGACACATGTAATTTCTAAGTCCTTGTTGATTTTGCATTGTTGTCACTTCAGAAGAAGAACAACATGGAATGTTTATAGGTTGACTGTTTTATATGTTGTATGTTTTTAAAGTCACTTGTTAATTTACCAGTTTATTACTGAGAAATATTTTAGAGATTGCAGGAGTACTTTGAAGGGCCAAAGCAAAATCATAAATTGTTTCTGTTGGACATGAGAGACTCCAAATATTTCAGAAGGCAAATAGCATAAAGAGGGCTTTATTGTCTAATTCTTACTACCTTTTATAAGGTGTTTTGATACAGAATTAACATGATTGGTGAACAAGAATGACACCTCTCTAATTCCATTGGTCAAACCAGAGAAACACAAAGGCACCAGCTGTTTTGAGAAAGAACAGTTGTTTACCAAGATTGTTTTGAGAAGAAAACCTTCCTGAGGAATTCTCCTTTGGGAAAACTCAGCAACTACTAACAGGCTAAAATTTTAGACTCAGAAATATCAGGTTCACAATAAATCATATTATTTATGATGATTTTGTTAATGTAGTAATATGCCATTTTATGTTCAGTGAACGAGGCAAAAGGGAGAAATATCACTGTCCAGAAACTGGGCTTTTCTGTTACTCTGCTACAGGAAAAAATTAAGTCACTGCAGAGCAGATAGCTGTTTTACAGAGTAAAAAAACAGAGCATGGCTTCCATTAAGAATGTTAAAGCAAGGAATGAAAAATTAATAAGTCAGCTACATTTGTCTGACCAGAGACTTCAAGTTAATAAACTGACCTTAGAAATAAAGTACTTTTCATTATAGTGTCTTGCAATGTTCACCTTAATTCTACTGCAATTCTGTGAAATTTTGATAACATTGATTATTGTATTTTCATTTATTTAAGTCAAAATTATGAAATATGATATATTACCATGCTTTGTGGGGGCCAGTAATTATGTACAAATGATACTGAGGCTAGTGTATCAACATAATTAATTTATCCTTTTGAAAATAAGGTGGTCTTCATGCTGATATTTTATGTGTATTCAAATGAGTAAGTTTCACTTTTAGCCTGTGATCTGCAAACCTTCCTGAGAATCTGATCAGTCCAGAACTAGTACCTGTTCTTCTGTGTATAACAGGAACTCTTGCCTTACACCCCAAGACAACTAGAGTTTTCTTCCAAAGGGGGCTCAGATCAATTTCATATCTGTTTAATCCCGTCTTTCTCTGTTAAGGTGAAAAGACAAAAAAGTTTATGGAAATAGAGACTAGTAAAGTATTTAGTTAACAGCCCAAGGACATAAACTTACTTCTCTGCTTCAGTCTTCGTTCCTACTTAATCCTTTTCCATGCTATTACTCCTTTCTGGTTTTCCCCATTCTCATGTATATATGTATTTTGTGTTAATCTATATGCAGCTCCTCAGCTGGAATTCTTTTCTGTTCATACTGTAGTGATTGGCCTGCCCTTTATAGAGCTGAATCAACAAACACTTATGCAGTAATTGTCTCCTGTTGGTCACACACACATCCTGCTTCCAGAATTATAGTGCTACAACAGATGGACTTGCTGGAAGGAGGCAGACATTAAAAAAGAAATCAAATCCCCTCCCCCTCAAACTTCTCTGTGTTTTTGTCTTTGCACAGAAGGCAGAAGCAGTACCAGGAGCAGCACTTTTCACTTTCTTAGGACTAGGGAACTGCTAATTTCTAGAGGAGGGAAAATTTCATTTCTGTTACTCATTTTGCATAACTATATATGTGTAATGAATTGTTTAAAAAGAGTTTCCAAGGTCATTGGAACCAATGAAGATCTGCCTATCTTGCAAACAGTATCATAATATAAAGTTTCATGGACAGTATAAACTTCACAGAGAACTATATGTGTAATTTAGGTAAAATGTTCTGATTTCTCAGACATCTTCATGATTTGCCTTCCTAGAAGACTACTCCTTGGGTGTCCATAGAAGAGCAATGTGAGAAGTAAAATAGAAAATGCCGTTATCAGGGAACTGGTTAAACAAAAAGAAAAGGGGGAGGGAACAAAATTTATATAAAGAAAAGAGCTGCTGTAGTGGAAGAAAACTGACTGAAAAACAGCATAGCTTTAAGACCAAACTGGTTTTCTATCAATCATTTTATCTGGAAGGTTTTAAAAAAAATGATAGCTGGTCTATTTAAAGGGTGGTGCATTCTAAGCAAAAATAAATAAGGGTGTTTCAGGTACTCAAGGAAAAATCTTTATTAGGCATGCACATTTTTTTCCTTCTCAGCAAACGATTCAAATTCCCTTTCTTACAACTAATTACTCTTCAGGTGCCATACTAGTGCTACCAAGTGGGAAATTTAAAGCAGAGGCTTGGGCTACTTGCCAAGTGAAAATTAAGGAGGTAAAGAACCTACACAGTCACTGCAGGGTACACTCATGTTTTAGAGAGAGAACCCTGATTCAGACAGATCTAATGGTTCTAAAGCACACATTTGTGTGGGGTTGTATGGGGGGTTTTTTTGTAATAAATACTACCTAGAAGTGAAGTTTTAAGATACTGCAAGGAAAATAATGTTTGTTAAAGTTTTTTTGTTAATACTTCTGTTACTTTAGATTTTAGAATTTTCTTGAGAAGTAGATGGTAAAAAACAAGCAGTCAAACCATGGAAAAATAAAGGATTGACACAATCTCTGGATTTGGAGAAAATCTTAAATACTTCACGAGTGGCAAAATTACTAATATCCAAAAATAAGCATCTATGGTTAACTGCCATAACCATAAAGTTCTGAGTAAACTTACATTAAGTGAACTTTTGGTCCTAGGCTAAGGTAAGTTTAGCAGTGTAGCAAGTGTAAACATTAACATAATGGCTTGGACAAGGTGCCATTTTGCCTGGATTTATCGAAGAAAATAAATCCTTTAGCAGACAAGGACAGATGTTTGTGCAGTCAGTCCTTCGTTATATTCCCCAGAGATTCTAGAAGATTGACTCTAGATTTAAGATTTAAATATTCCAGATGCTCATTTTCAGACAGATTTTACAGTTCATGCAACCTAAGGACTGTCTAGCATCTGTTGATTTTCAGAATATATACATGCATGGTTTTGTGTATTTTTCTTGAAAACCCACACAGATATCTATATAGGTGTGTATTTGCTCTTAAGAGTTCAGAATTCTGGATTTAAGTTCTGGTTTTGTTTGGTCTTATAAATGCTTTGCAGTAATGTAGATACCTGGCTTTGTTTCATTTCTGCAAAAGCAATTCCTTGCATATTTTTAAAAAATGGCTCTGAAGTGACTGCACATGTGAGAATCAACACTTGCATTCTCTAAGGATTCATATTAACACTGAGTCAAGACCATCTGTACAGAAGTACAGTAGTTACATTTTGTTATTGGTGTATAGAAATCACAGCTGGAGCAGATACTTAATGTGGAAGCAATGGTATTTATTATTTTCCTAGTTTCCAAGGAAAGCATTTAAAAAAAATTGTTGGAAAAATGCAGGATCTTTTTTTGAGGGTTTAATCTTCCCCTCTACTCATTTCTATCATTGAGTGCTTATAAGAAAAGTGTATTTATTTTATACAACACAGTAATCATAATTAGTTTTATGCGATGTCATTCTTGTGGCAAAAATCCAGACAAAGTATATTAAATAAGAAGTTAAAATCATAAGCATTTTAAGTCACTAGTGCTTCTCTTATTCATGTCAAGGCAATTCAGAGGTACACTGCTCAGAAGTACCATTTGCACCTCCAGTACTTTTGCACCTCCAGTTCTCCAGTGTTTCTCGGCTGATATAACAGGAAAGCTGCATTTCTTTAAGGAATATTGTGGACAATTGCAAAGTGCTTGCATAAGTCTACTTCAGCAGGAAACTTGAATCTCAGAATAAGTCGACCAGTCAAATGCTGACACATTCTTTGAAGAGGATAATGTGAAGGTTTAAGTAAAGGGTTTTTTCAGATTACTTCCTGCAGGTATATCACTACACTTTTGCTGAATTGGGAAGGAGCTTTTAATTTTTTTAGCAGCAGATTTTAAATCTGACTGAGACTACACCTTTTTTGTGACAGCATTTTAAATATACCTCCAGACTTTATTTTAGCTATTTGATTTTCACTTTTCTTTGAATTTTAAGGGAACTCTTTTCCCCTGAGCCCATAGTTTGTTTATCTAGTAGATTATCTCAAGCATAGAAAGGTATGAGCATGAAAAGCAGAAAAGTAAAGTGCTAAAGAAAGCTTTTTATTCTTTAAAGGTTGTAGCTTTCTTTACATATTCTCTTGACTATTTTTTATTCCTCAGTGTATCAAAGTACAGGCCAGAATTCAGTGTTGCATCTGCAAAACCAGCATCACATCTTCACTCCTCTTATGATACCCAAATATAAGTAAATCAGACAGTTTAGTATTATTCAGTTGCACTGAAACAAAAAAGAAGCTGATGATAATTTTAGATACATTGCATATTATTGACTGAGCTATTGTTTTATGCAAAGATCTCAGTTTTCATGAAGGATTTTTCACTCTTTAAAGAGATATTATTACAGTTAATATAATAATTAAATCTAATATACATAAAACAATTTGTGTATGTTTGTGATTTCCTTAAAGTAAATTTTAGGAATAAATTTGAAATTATAAACCACATACTATATGTAAGTATCTTGCAGTAGATAAAACTCCTTTTGAAATTTCCTCACTTTTTGTTCACTCCAGCAAATGTGTAATTACTTGGACAGATTTTGTGGGCTTTCTAGATAAATGTTGTCCAGTTAGAAATAGTTGTAAACCCATTCAGTTATTTCCTGTCAAAACACTTTTATAAATGTCCTGGTTTTATGTGTTTGAAATCCCTTACATGGATGTACTCCAGAGCATTTTTATATTTTTATTAAGTCCATGAAAGAGATTCTACATTTAGTGTCACCTCTTCTAAGTTGAGTGTTGGATGTACTTCTTTCTCTGATAGCATGAAAAGATATTTCTCTTTATGTACATTAGATAATTTTAATAATATCTACAGAAGATCTGGATGATAAAATTTTATTAAAAGTTTTAGAATGTTTGAAATTTGGAAGACTTTAAGTTTAATAAATACTAATTTATACAGATAAACTTTGCATAAAGTTACTGCTACATCAGTAGCATATGCAGGAATTTTGACTTCCATATATATATAGTAAAAGAAAGTAAATATATAACTAGTAAAAGAAATTAAAAGCAGAGATGCTGATAATGACCACATATTTTAATGGAACAGACATATTTTACTAGGTAAAAAATTATCTGATAAGAATTCAAAATTACTTCTGCTCTGTAAAACAGTGGCCCTTTCCATTCTTACAGGACAAAGTTAAGTGTGGAACCTCTTACTTGTATCTATCTTAAAAATAAAAACTCTGTATACATCATATTTAACACTTCTGGCAAACTTGATTCAAAATAATTTCTGCAGCTGTCCACCTTCAGCACAGATTGTAACAACCAAAGAACCCTGTGAAGCTGTTTAGGAAAAGTCTGTTCCCAAAAACACTAGGAGAATCATGATTTCTCTCCCCTTCTTTAGAAGCATATAGATAATCTTGTCCTAACTATTTTTAATAAGAGTACTTTAGGTTAATTTACGGGAACTGTAATCTTCGGGTCCAATACTCCAAAAGAGGTAAAAAAAGTTTCTCAAAAATACTTAAAAATTAAACCAGCAAATTTTCTATTCTACTTTTTCTTAAAATGCAACAGAATTTGAAAGGTAAACCAAAAGGGATAAACCTATGAAAAACCAGGATATACCAGGATGTACTGCCAACTTTTCTGGAGTTTGCAAATTCAATCTAAGACAGCAGAGGTTTACTTAATAATTGAACTAAACTATCTATCAGCATGAGACTGATGTTTTCTCAAAATTAGATTGAGAAATTCTGGTTTTTACTTCTAATATCACGCTACTTTTACCCTTGTTTGTATATGTCTTGCAATTATCTCTTTGCAGGCACAGTTCTGCAGTCAGTCAGGCAGTCAAAGCACAGTCCCAGTCTATGTGTTCTTGAGTGAAAGTCTCATAGTGTGCCAGACCTGAGCAGGAACATTATCTGTAGGCAGGAAAAATTGTCTGTAATGTACTTCAATTGTTTGGAATTTAATTTTAATTTCTGGGCCCTACTTATAATTTTTTTAGGCTTTGAATTGGCAGTATTGAGAAGAATAGGTTCTTCCTTGTTATAGTTTCATTAAAGCTTTGCTGAACCAAATAAATCAAAAATCAGGGTATGCAGTCACACTTACAAAGGCTGGGAACAGACACACAAAATTCTC
Organism: Hylia prasina; assembly: GCA_013397195.1. Taxonomy (NCBI): domain Eukaryota; kingdom Metazoa; phylum Chordata; class Aves; order Passeriformes; family Sylviidae; genus Hylia; species Hylia prasina. Next base: position 219,301 of record VYXD01011146.1, on the reverse strand, counting down.
TATGACCTCTGAGGCTAGAAGTCAATTTTTCAAGTCCTACTCTAAATTCTGTCTGGAATGAAAAAGTCAGCAAGTCAAATATGTTTGCTCAAACAGTATGATTACTAAATGGGGAAATCTGTGATCTGCCTCAGATCACTGACTCAGTATTGCTCCTTAAAAGTTGACTTGGAAATAAAATAAGGAATAGCCAAGGATAAACATGGAAGTAACTTAGCTTTTAAAATCCATCTACATAAAAATGTAATGTTTTAATTATTTTGATGCTTTGCTGCATCAAATACCTACAGCATCCTTGAAGTCGGGTTTGTTAACAGCTCTATATGTAAAATATATTTTTCATGAAAGTGTGCTGTCATTATGAAACAAAAATAAAGCTACATAATTTTTACAATTTATATTGATATTTGAAGAAAAATTGCTATAGACCTGTTGCATTATTGATAAACAGCATTTAAAGTGCTTTGCATGTAGGAAATGAGTCTCATTTGTAAATTAAAAAGAACAGTTGGCATGGACTAGGACTACTAGACTTACGCTCCTGTCAAAGTGAAATAACTTAGAGATTGGTAAATTCTAGAAAATATATTATGAATAAAAATTGTTAAAATTTCATGAAGTTCAGAGAATATACTTACAATCAGTACAATCTATATCTCTGTATCATGTAGAAATGCTAAAAAGCATTCTTCTATATTAGAAGAAAGAACCTGGATCAAAAGAAGTGGCATGTTATTGTAATATTACAGAGGTTGTTCACATATATATAAGTTTAGCTAATGTAACCATATCCAGTAGCTTAATATAATAGTAATGGAACAGACATTAAATGATATGACATACTTGTATATATATTGAAATAAAATCTAGAAGATATCCTGTAATTTTTATATTATTAATTTCATGTGATAGGAGCTTTTAAATTCATGTTCACTGTGATTTGATCAAACTTTCCGTTGCATTGACTCTTATCTTACTATTGGAGAAAATACCATGGACCAAGACAGAACTCAATTTGCATTTTTCCTGTAAAAAAATTCCCAAGTAAGATACAAACTGAGACCTGGAAAAGCTCAAGATATACTATCATAATAGGATTTCCTTTTGTGTTCACAGGAGCGCTTTATTGAATTCACTGTGATCTGCTCATTAATTAAAGTTAAGCATAAAGCTATACTGGATTCTTGAACCTTCTCTACTATGTAGAGTTCTACAGATAATATATGGTTTTGTCAGAGGATATTTATTCACCATTAAATCTCACACAAAGAAAGTCATTGATTTGGGAATAATTATTCATATATTGCCTAGAGATTACATTGCAGATCTGGCAGATTAGATTTTCTAAGATATCATCTGAGATATCTAAGATACCAAACTGGTAAAACCAGTTTCCATTGCAATTGGACCAGTACTCTTAGGTTTGTTCACCAGATTAGTCCATGAATTATTCATTATTAGTAACTACTGCTATTAAGTATGGAAGTAATTTTACTAAACCCTTTATGTATGTGCTAATTTTCACTGAGTTAAAGGAAATTTCATTACATCCTACTTATCATGGTAAAATTAAGTTTTATGGCCTCTAATCTTCCATATAGATCTCTCTATAGTGAGGGGTTCCTTTTTGTTTTCAACTTTTGGGGAAGAAGCAATGACAGGGCATGTAGCTGCAAATTTTTCTTAATAGTCTCTGATTTAGTATTCTGAAAGACTGTGAAATAATGTGCAAGAAATAGCTGCTTTGGTTTCCATCACCCATATATCTCCCTTGGAAGTTCCAGTTCTCTTCCTTGGTTCTTGTGATGGATTTTTACCTAACGGTCACTCTTTTCTCTCTTTCCCAGCCTAGATAAATGTTTTCCCAATCACATTGTTAGGAAAAGTTTTCAAGATTCATGAGAAATTGGGGAGATAATTTTATATTGTGAACACTAAGTGAGTTGATTCTCCTTCACTCTCCCAGTGGACTCTTCTACATTACTTACCCTTTCCTTTGTTCCTCTGCTAATCTGTTAAACAAATTTTTCTCAATGTAAAGGTACAGAACGAAAGATTGGTGGAGGAGAGTGCCCAGTATGGTTAGCAAGATACATACATGGACTATGGGAATTGGTAAAACACAGTTTGTTATTTGAGGAGTTGGATGAATAGGGTCTTGAGATTACAAAAACAGCTCTGTGACTTGAAAGCATCAGAAGTTTTTATAAGCACATTCACTCATTTTTGTTGTCTGCCTCTGCACAACAGTCATGGCTTATTGAAATGTAAATATTAAATAAAATTTCAAAAATTGTCTTCAACATACTTGGTTTTACATAGTATTTGGATTGGAGCTAAGCGTTGCTGCATGGAGACACGTCTCTAATTTATGCCTTAAGATTAAATTTTTGCATATGTGTCACTTAACCATTTTCGCTCACTTAGAACTCACGTACCATGAAATTAATTTTTGAGTTGATCCATCACATGAATGATAACATTTTTTTTTTTTACCAGGATAATGGTTTGCACCTTACATATCTATTTTGTCTGGATATACTGTGAAATAAATGACCATCTTTTTGCTTTTTGTTTTAGAAGTAAAATCTTTCAATCATTTTTTAAAAATTAGTGGCAATGTAAAAAATCTAAGCCAGTGCAATAGGATATCTTCAGTCATTGACAACTACTCTTAAGCTTTCAATCATCTACCAGAGTCTGATTGAAGAGTATGCACTGTTATGATCTCACAGTGTTTGTGATGAGCAAATAATTACATCATAATGAAAACCAATACATTGCTCAAGTTTCACATTGAGTGAGGTTGAATGGCTGTCTCCTGGGAACCAAGGACTCTAAAGAAAAATGAGAGTCCTAGGAGGTAATGCTGAGCATGAACTCCCATTGCCATTTAAAAAAATACACTCCTCATATGCATAAACTGGAGTCTGTACAAGAGGACCAAAACGAATATGTTTTCTTTTACTGGCGTAATTTGACTGGTCTTAGACTGACTAATGTGTGTAGTTATAGTACACAGAATCCGAGAAGGAAAATAAATGAATTTAAAAAACATTTGAAGACTTAAGAGGAGGAGTTGAAAATACAGTGTTCCAGAGTACAATGTGAGGTTTTCAGAGAGCAGATCAGGTTTAAATATCTAAGAAGGAGAAATCTTGTGGAGTCCTCAGTCTAGCAAAGGAAGATTGAAGAAAGAGCAAAGTTAGAAACATACCAGGTATGAGACCTGTAATTTTTAGGTAACTGTAATTGACTATTGTCAGTTGGAGTCAGACAACTGCAGTGATATGGGCTAATCTAAAAAGGAAGAATTAGAGAGAAATCAGCTGCTTGTGATTAGCTGTGGGCAGATTCTTCATTACAGGAATGAAAAAAGTGTTGGGTCTGTAGGATGCATGAAAAAAGTAACATAAAGAGAGGGTATTTGTTTGATGGCATGAGCTTAATTAATGGGAAGTATGAACAGGAAGGTAAATTCTCAACTTCAGTAACACTGTTCACTCACCTGAAGCAATGATGGAAGAAGTACATTTATGTCATAAAGCTCAGCTGGGCAACAGTAATTTTTAAATTAATGCTAAAATGAGTTTAATGCTGCAGAAAAGAGATGTAAACATAGATGATAAATTTAAGGTAAGTCAAACCACTTGTTTTTAAGGATCTAGCTGAAGCTAAGCAGGAGCATTCAAAAATCAGGTTATCAGGAAGAGAAATTCTGAGGCAGAGGAGGAAGCCATCACCACTGAACATGTACACATATAAAATCATGGCACAGGGAAGATGGGTATTGAAATTAAGGAAGTAACCCAAAGGAAATGCCAGTTCCATGGTTTGCAACAAGAGCATTTAAAGATCATTAGTCTTAAGCAGAAAATATGCAGAGAAGGAAAAATGGCCTTTGTGTGTTAGGTACACAGAATTGAGGATTATATTAGTCCTGTAAAACCCTTTAAATGTAGCTGATTGCAGAACTGAGAGAAGATTAAAGCTATTTGATTTAGGTAGTATGTAAGCTGGTGAAGGAAAATGCAGAAAAGAGAAGGTAAATTATGATTTTTTTAATATTCACATTTTATCAGGAGACTTAAGCATAAGGAAGTATGTTTTTAGTGAGGTAGTCAACATTTTTTAAGGAAAAGACTTTTCATTTTAATTGAGGACATAGAGAAAGTTTAATTTTTTTTTCTTTTTTTCTTTTTTTCTTTTTTTCTTTTTTTCTTTTTTTCTTTTTTTTTTTGAGTCAAAATCTTGATAAAGTACTCAAGCTGATATATTTTGTTAAAGGTTTGGCTTCAGCACACTAAAAATACTTATTGTCCAAAGTACTGTTCACAATATAAACTTCGGCAGAAAAAAACCCTCCAAAATTTCTATGAGAAAAATGAGCTCTCGCTCATATAATAAATTATATTATCTCGCTCTCGCACTATAATAAAAGTAATTTCAGTTAAAAATCTACAGATGCTGCACTTACTTGAAAATTTTACAATTTCTGTCACCAGAATACTAAGTTAGATATGAGGAAGTCCAAGTGGTAGGAGTCATAAATCTCTGTTGTTACTTTAGGAAAACCTATATTGAGAACTGAAACTACAGGTAGTATATGATGATTGACAGCCTCAAGACTTCTGTTTTGAGTAGTTACTCTAACGAAGATAAAAGCGCATTTTCAAGGAACATAATTTTGATCAGAAGGCATTATATATAGCTTAGTGTCCATTCTATTGCAGCTCACTCTCATAGATACTACTGTGTACAGTTCAAAATATCCTTTTATTTTCTTCAGAATTCCTCCAAAGACTGTGAATATTGGATTTTCATATGTTTTTTGTATTTCTGCAGGCCTCATAAAAGTTTAGTTTAATTTGTTACTCAGCTGCTGCTTTGTGTTATTTATGACACTCTTCATAAATAGGAGTTAAAAACTTCTTTATATATACAAATACATATTTTCCTATTTACATATTCTCAGCTGTGTGTCTCTAGATGTCTTTACACTATGGCAGCTTTTGTAGTAGACATCATGTATACAGTATTCATTTTATATATGTCAGATCCTCAAGGGCCATGGCTTTTGCCAGATGAAGCACTTTTGATTTTGAGGCTGATGAAACGCAGTGCTATTATTGATCTGTGCATGACACAGCCAGTCTCTCTGCTGGCAGAGTGTAGCAACATTTATCCAGGAATTTGTGAAATGTCACTCGGATCATGTTCGTAAGGTAAACTGTGCAAAATCCAGGATTCAAGCTGAGAATCCGTAAGGAATTGGACGTGACTCTCTTATTCCTTCATCCTATCTCTAGGTCAGCCAAGTAGTATTTGTTAAAACAATGTCTGTGTTTTGTATTAGGTGTGAAGAAAGTATGGTTATCACTAGGAACACACTGTACAGTGTAGTCATACTGCTGGTTTTCTCAGGTTTTTAAGTCACTTGGGAGAACAAGATTTTAAGTCAGTGAAGGTGATCTAAGCATTGCTAGTGTGTAATTTTTTTCATTGCAGCAAGTGGATGATTCCTGTACAGCTGCCAGCAGGAAACTCTACTTAGATTTTCTAAAGAAATTTAACTTTCCTTTATTTTGCATGTAGAGATGTGTGGAATTCATCTTTGTCATTAAGACCTCATTAAGTAAAAGTGGTGGGAAAGGTTGTGTGACAATCTCTATAGGTAAAACTGTCATAATATTGATAATTACATATTTTCTTTCTTTATCAATATGATTAAGAATGGCTGCACATTTTTGCTACCATCAGAGGCATGGCATTTACAAAATACTGAAAACTAAGGTTTGTAACACCCGCCCAAACTTCCATGCACTATTCCTCTATTTGTCACTTTTCTAGACATTTTTGTAGATGGTGTTTCAGTTTTAAAAAAAAATTTTGGGTATAAAAAAGACACAAAAAGCTGCAGCTCTTAATTTGCATTTTTTCTTTCCAAAGCAGTTATAATAGTATCAATTTTAAAGTTAGCTAAGAAGAAAAAAATATTTGCTAACATTTTTTCAGTTTTAAATATTAAAATCTTTTTTAAAGTCTTCTTGTATTTGATGTAAAAATCAATTAGTTGAAGTAAGAAGAGGTTTTGTTGAATGAAGGTTCTGAGTTAGGCTGTCTTGGAATTTTTTTCCAAAACTAGGAAGGATTTTCTTTAATTCTTCAAAAATAATTTCTGTAGTTTGAATCCCAAAGGTCAAAATCAAGATTTAATTGAAACAGCACTTGTGAATGACCACATAAATGTTCTTGATATCAAATTTTTCACATGTTTTTCCAACATTTGTACATAAGCAGTAAATCTAGAAGGGAGAAGCTGTTTTTGTTGGTCATTAAAAAATACATGTATGTATGATGCCTTTATTTTTACATGTTATCCCTCCCTTTATGAGATTACCATATGTGAAATCCACCGTAAGATAAAACTCAGTAAGTTGTGGGAAAAGTCAAAATGGTTGGTTGGTTTTTGGGTTGGGTTGTGCCTTTTTTGTTTGCTGGGGGTTTTGTTTTGATTTGTGGGATTTATTTTGTGTTGTGGTTATGTGTGTTGATTTTGCAAAGATCCACAGACTGAACAAATACCAGTGTGTGTTTCTTAGGAACACAAAGATGGCACTTCATGGCATGAGGGCCACCAGCTTGTCAAACTACTGTTCTTCAAAGCAGAGCCGTTGCTAGCTTGTCAGGCATTATTTTTTACAGTGAACTTCACAGAGGACATTTCTTTTTCTACTTATCAATGTCAAAGTACTTTTGGTTTGGCACCCACATGCAAAACACATATTGGAAGAAAGGAAAAAGAATTTTAGTAAGTTTTGAACATTACAGCAATGAGGAAAGATTGAAGGTCTGTAACTAATGAAACCTAATAATAACAGATTAATTGTAAAGACTGAAGGAGTGTAATAGCCACTTTTCCATGGAGAAAAGATTATTTAAAAGAGTATTTATCAGTTTGTGCTTCCATATCCTTTAAAGAGAATGGATTCAATTTGTCAAGAAGGACCACTTATATATAATGCACATTTTCTCTCTGAGGACACTGAAGATGGCTGCCAGGAGAATCTTCTCCGCATTTAAACCAAAATTGTCATTATACTGTTAGGTATATATGCTATGTTTAATGTATTCTTGACATCTTAATCTATTCTTTCTTATTTAGCAATTATTTTTTTTGTCCTCATTCTCAAATGGAAGATCTGTTTTTAAAGATAGCTCGCGCAGGAAAGATGTCTTCATAGAGAAGAGTTCAAACAATGGATATAGAAGCTAGTCCTTGAAAACTCTTACTCCTTGGACTCTAAGTCCTCCTTTTGCACCATGTATTTTATCACTCTTTGGTTTCTAGTAAGATTTATCAGTGATCAGGAAGGAGGACCATAACAGCTCCCACATCTTGACCTTCAAGAACAAGAGTTCTTTTGGACTCCTCTGGGTTTCAGAAGAGGAATATTCACCTTCACCAGTTCCACACTTGTAGGTCTGCAAAGCACCAATTTCCTGTTTGACCCTACTATCTTACCTGTCACACAGTGAGATTTCTTTGTCTAGATTATATTGCATGAAAGGAATTGGCATTTTTGTTAGAGCTTGCATTTTACTTCAATTTTCTCATTCCTACAATCCCCTATTTACGCTTATGTGTTCAAAGTTAACACTGGTGCTCTGTTGTCCGGGCTACTCTCTTGCACTAGAGGAAGAAACTTTGAAACATCCATAGCCAGGAGTACAAGCCATTCTCATCACTTTACCAAGGATGATGGATAAACCTTCTTAAAGGTTTATTTTAGGGGGTTTTTTTGGTAGTTTTTAGGTTGGTTTGTTTGTTTTAGTGTGGTGTTTGTTTTTTGTTGTTGTTTTGTTTGGGTTTCTGGGGGGGGGCGGTATTTTTTGGACTTTCTAGGCATAAAGGAATGGGAGTCAAGAACTAAGACATATTCAACAACAATAGAAAAAGTGTTACAACTAAAACACTTCCGAGACAAGGGAACTACAAATGAGATTCCTTTTTAAAAATATGTATCTATGGCTTTTTCTCTTTGGAATTGTCTTAATTATTAGTCTCTGTCTTAATTATTATTCTCTGTCTTAGACTCCCTATTGTTGCAGAGAATGAGCACTGGTCCCCAGGATTCTATGGAATCCCTACCAAAGTCAGACACTATCACGGTGCTCGTAATCCAAGGGAAGATTTTTTAGTTTTGACAAGGTGCTGGTTTGCCTGAAGTGCCTGAACCTCATGGATTCTGTAAATGCTAGAGGAGGTAGCAGAATATTTATGCCTTCTTATTAATGTTTTGTATGGTCTGATTTGCTCTCCTAAGGTTATTTGGGAATTGATGAGGTAAGTCATGGACTGTTCCCATGGCTTGTATCATGCTCATGTTTACTTTGCATCACTCCATCCTGCTCTTGATGCCTAATGTGCCGAGACCTTCAGTTCCTTTCTCAGCACTGGAGACTGTGTGACTAGCCATAGCCATAGCACATCTCACACAATTCATAGACACTGGGAAAGCCTCTACTGAACAGTGCACAGTGTGCTCTTTGGTTTTGGATTGAAATGTCTTCCTGTGGTCTTTACGGTATTGTGTACACAAAATGGGTGATTTTGTCTATACTCTAGTCTTGGTAAAACCAGTAGAAGAGAATGAGGGAACTACTCAGCAGCTGTAGGTCTCATTCAAGCTAGGATTTAGAATTGCAGTGTTGTCCTCAAACTGTTCATGTATGTGAAAATAATGAATTGCCCAAGTGAGTCATAATATTGATGGTAATTGTGATAAAGGGAAAGTATATTTCACTTTATGCATTAGACTGAAAACATGACTTTTTCTTGTGATGATCTCTTCAGATATTAAATAGGTATAAATAGTACATAAATAATGTAGTATTATAAGGAGTATTTTACCCTAAACTGTTCATTTGTGCCTGTAATTTTAGCAAGGGTTCTTAGGATAACATAAATTACAAATTAAAGAGAAGACTGTGGGGGTTCATTTACAAGAATCCAGGGATGAATCACCAATTTCATGTATATGATGTACCTTTTACTGGTAATTTTTAAATGCAGTTCATATTTTGAAAAACATTCCTGTCTTTGCATCCTCCCCACGATGTCTGTCATCAGCTTTCTCATATCTCTCAGAAGTGGCTAGCAATGTCTTTGTTTTCTTTTATAGAAATGTAAATAATAAATAAAATTTTGTATTATATCACCTTCATGTGATTAGAAAAATTCCTTCCATATACTTAATAGTTTTTTCCCTACAATTCTTTGTTTATGTTTCTTATTCTCTATGAGAACATAGAACTTTCCATTACCTAAGTTTGTAAATCCAGTTTATATTTAAAATGTTTTGCTTTTACACAGCTGTGTGCATAAAAACAAATGAGGACACCTTCTGAGGACTTTTTTTTCTGCTTTTATTAATATCTGAAGTGTCTGAAAATGAGATGCTTAAATAATTGAACAAAATTAAGCATAGAGCTATCTTTATCAATTTTGTTCCTTGAATATTACAACCAATTTCTGAGAATGCCTAAAGCCCATATATATTTTATTTTATTTTATTTTTTGTTTCAAAATAATTACATCACTTCCTCAAAGTAGGTTGGAAGAATCTTTAACAGTTGAAAATCTGAAATTCGAGCCAAGGAAAATAATATATAAAGAGTATTATAGGAGATGGAACAGCTTGCCCTACAAGCATGGATTTCCTGCCCACTTACATTAGAAATGCAGAAATATTTCAGTAGAAAATGGTTCAATCTCTAAAACACATGGAAATGAGGAGAGGTTAAATTAATATTTCACCATTCTTTCAGTTATTTAGTTTCTTTTTTCCTTATATATTCTCTTAAAAATAACTTCAGTTTCTAAAGATATAAAGCTGTATGCTTTTGAACTAAGTGGGTAAATCAAAAGAAAGTTTAAACACCATCTTTAAAATAGCATTTTCATTTTCTTTTCTCTCTATTTTATATGAGTTATACGGAAAACAGATGGAAGCATTATTAATTTTTTCCCCCAATGAGTTTTAGTGCAGCATATTTGTATGTGTTATCTGAAACATATGAATACTTAGTATTGCTGCTGTTAAATTTGTAATGAGTTGTAGGGATTGTGAAATTCCCTGACTGGCTCTCATGCAAGCAGTTCATTTGCAGTGCTTAGATGTGTTAAGATTAAGCAGGGGGAATATGGCAAGCACTATCCCTGACCCTAGATGAAAAATTCAGATTTCAAGCTTTATGAGTTTGCCCCAACTCTCATGTTTGGAGGAAATCAGATAAATACTGTGAAGCCCTGAAAAAAAAAAAATCCCTATTAAGTATAAAGCCATGGAAATCTTGGGGCAAATTTTATGCAGCAGCAGGAAATCTTTCCTTGTATATAGCAATACTTAACATGCACAGTCGTGCTAGGTGTTGGAATACTAGTATTTATTAGTATTTATTTAAATAGCATGGTGGAAACATGAAAACATTGCTTTTGATTATGCCACATCTTCACAACTGGCTTGCCATAATACTCAGGTATTTTCAAACAGGACAAAGTGTCATAAAATATCTCCAGTTACATTTTCATTTTTAATTTATTTGTAGTGAAACATTTTAATGTACTATGTTGTGTCTGACAGACATTAATACTTCAAATAAGTTCAAATATAGTATATTCTGAAATACTGAATATTTTTATTTTTAATAAATATTGATTTCTTCAAGTTTTGTAATTTTTCTGTGGAAATATTGAGACCTTGCAGATGGCACCCTGCACATCTGTATATTTTGTCAGTTTACATCTCCATATTGGAAAATCAATTGCAACAAAAATTAAATCATATAGTTGCGATCATATAATTGATCATTATGAAACTACTTGTATAAGTACTGTTAAATAAATAGTTAATAGTCCTTATATTCCCTTGAAATTTGCAAGGACAGATGGAGTGCAGCATCTGCTTTAGTATGAAAGCAGGATAGTGTTCTTAATATGTACAGAAATTAGGCATGGGATACAGCAATGTACAGCATGTTTACTTGTACAGAGACATGAAATGAAACCGATAGAAAATGAAGGCTACAATAGAATTGCTGCAGGACAAAACCTTTATCTTTGAATTGGTGTAATCATTATACTGATGACATATATCAGAAGCATTTTCATCATCTTAAAAATTGTGATTTATATTATTGCTAAGATTTTTTTTCTTATTTTCTATAATGTAATTGAAAAATCATTGGTTGCACAGTGCACCGTTCTGTACTTAGACTTGTCTCTTGTTATAGGAGCAGTTAATTTCTTGGAGAATTGGGCCCAGAATATATTACTCCATTTCTATATGAGTGTTGTATGTTTCTCTAAAATATAGTTATGTTTTCTGCTCTTGATCTATGTAATATTATTAGTATTTACAAAAAGAGAAAAACAAACCAAAATTCAAAAAGGACAAGTCTGGACTGATTTAATTGCTTTTTTTGTTTTGTTTTGTATTATTTAATAAGTTGCTGTATCCAGATGTTGCAATGCTAGGCTTTTATAAGTTGTAGAATAAATTTAACTGTAGATTATCAGTAAGTACCTGAATTAAAATTACAGTTTAAACCTTTGTTTATGAAGTGTTTTACAGCAAATCACCCTTTATAAATGATGATTGGTGTGTATTAGTTCATGTTGAAGAAGACACTCAAAATCTTTGAGTCTAGGAGTCGTTGTTTGTGATTACAAATGTTTTTCCAATAACAGCTGAATTTGTAATTTGTATATGTGAAAGGGCGATTTCACTGTAAATACTGCTGTTAAAGCAGATGAACTGCAATTGTGTTACCACTATCAATAGGACAAGTGTTTTTCTTTAGTAAAATACCTGAGATGAGAAATGTACCTCTTATCTGCTGGTTAACGTCTGTATTTCTCTTTGGGGCACTAATTTAAACACTTCATGAAAGATTGACATTTTCAGTACCTTAAACATGCTTAAAAGCTGCTTTGTTCACTGCAAACCATATTTAGTATGACCTCATAATAATGTAGCGCACCTCAAGTGTCACGCCTGTCTTTACTATGCACTTTGGAGCTGTGTTCATCTATACTAGACAACTGCACTTCAAGGAAAGATTTTTTTTTCCTTGATAGGCAATTAGCAGTAATTAGGAAGATTCACTTCAGTAAGGTGTCAACATGAGATTGTTTAAAAAAGTTGAATGTCAGTGGCTTTAAAAGAGGGTTCTTTTCCCTGACACATAGGTATGGCATGTGAAACATGAAATGTTAATTTAACTTTTCTGCTTATTATTCATGCACAATATTATTTTGTCATTCAGATACTACACTGACAGAGTGCAAAGGGTGTTAAAATAGTGCTGCTGGAATAAAAAGAGGATTAATCTACCATTGGCCAATTAGCCAAAGGGTACTTAATGGTCTCTAAAGGCTACTGAAGTCTAACAACTAGCTAAAGCACTGGCAAAAAGTCCTCTATATTACCTTCATTTATTTGACATTTTGTGGAATAGTCAGCTCCTGATAACTGCATTTGGCTGAAAAAAAAATGATTCAGTAGATTTTACTAAATTTTTACTAAAATTTCAGAAGGACAAATGACAAATATGTTCTACATTTTACAAGTTCATCTTGCTTTTGGGGGGTCTTTGTTTCAATTTAGAGATGGGATATTAAGTCACCAAAGACTTCTGTTTGATATTTTGTCTTTGTGTCTAGAATACTAAGTAATCAACCACTTACAGCACTTGGATGAAAAGAACTTTGATTGAGGATTTGAAGCTATTTGCCTTTTCTCTGTATGATCACCTTAAGTATTCACCTCAGCTTTTTAGCCTGGTTTATATCTTTTCAGATATCTACATACCATCTTTATTAATTGTAGCACTGCGCGCTTTTCTTTTTTTTCTTCTTTTTTTTTTTTTTTTTTTTTTTTTTTTTTTTTTCTTTTCCCCTATGACCCATCAGGCAAAGGAAGGTTTTGATTCAAGAGAATGCAAAGGGGTCTAGTTTAGTGGGATTGACACAATAAATTTGTCTTGGATATTTTAAATGAGTTTATCATTGTATTATAATAATATTTGAGAGAGAGTAAAATCATAAATACCTAGCTCTCTGCCTGGAAGCATGCTTTGAAAAGTTATGTTTTACATGTGCAACAAGTACTGCTTATTTTGTATGTTTTTCATGATCAAGCAGAAACTGAGAAAATGGTGTTCTATGTAAAACATTTATAGAAGCAGTGTTAAATTCTAAAATAGAACTTTGTATAGGAGCTATGC
>VYXD01011146.1:183758-198662 GCA_013397195.1 Hylia prasina | reverse complement strand
TTTTAAACTGGAGCAGTTTATGCTTAAATTTCGGGTTTTTAAAACTGATTAGCCAGCTACAGTATCTGTATGGCAGGAAGAATACCTTACTCGTTACTCACACTCTAGAGTAGACTACTTTATCCTTCGTGTAAGTCGAAATGAATTCCTCAGCACTGTTAAACACAGTCTTTCAAATTCAGTAATTCTTTGCCTAGGGGCTAAGAGACGTGTCAAGGTTCAGATGCTTAAATAAGATTAAATAGCTAGTCTTATATTCATAAAAATGTTCAAAAGGACAGTTGTGTTTGTTTCTATTTGAATCGATTCAGGTCTGCTATTCATTTTGAAATTCAAAAATTGTCAAGTATGCAACTGATATTTTTTATTCTACCTGCTGTAACTGATATAATACTGTTCTTCAATTATATTACAATATCAACTATAAAAAAGCTATTAGTGTATCTGAATTTCTTGTCCCCAGGAGTTTAACTCCTCTAACCCTTCTGATTTTTTTATTTGAAGAAAGAATACAGTTTACTTATGTGAAAATAGTTCATTTAAAAAAAAGAGAGCCCTAAAAATTGTTAAATTGTAGATTATTTTCTGTTTCAAAGTGAATTTTTCCACCATAAGATTTTAAATAGTTGTTGAATAACATGCTTTCTTTATAAAATACTGCTTTTTCATACGCTATAAGATAAAATAACCAAAATAACAGAGTATAAAGGTGAAATAGATCAAAGAAATTTTTAGATGCACTGTGTTCCTGGGGATTTTTTAAATACAATATTGACATTGTATTAACTTTGTTGTATTCCTGAACATGCTACTATTCATTTTGCTTTCCTTGGAAAAAAATGCAGATACCTGGACATGTTTAGGTATTGCTTATGTTTATATTTAAAATATTAATTTGTGTTGTAATACTGGAAGCATTGTATAAGACATAATTTTTTCATTGAACAAAGATTACTTTTCAGTACGTGAGTTTTGAGGGTTTTACAAGATGTTTCTGACAAAAGCTGGTGTTATTTCCAGGTTTTGCATTTTATCTCATCTCAATCTGACACATAAGGATAGAGTTTTTTCAACTATATTCCTGTATTGCTTAGTTGGATGAAAGCTTCCCCATTTCACTTTCTTTTGAAAATAATTTTGCAAAAAACAGTGTTTGAATGATTGTTTGAGACATCAAAGGAATTTTATTAATTGAATTTTGTGCGCTGAGCAGGTTTCCCTTTTTTTGGTAATAGTTAAAGAATTATTGTGACTTCAGTTCAGACAAGCAAAATCAAATCACAAATACATTGCATATTTAGAAAAAGGTTTTTTTAATAAGAGACTAAAACTGGATTTAGTACTTGAGAACCAGGTAAATTACAAGAACTGCATCAGCTTTCATTTTTGAAAGGATTGTAAAACTATAGGCATGACAGATTGTCTACTGCCTTTATACCTTTTAGTTGGATATTAACCAAATTTTCTGGCAGTGATATGCAGTCCAGCTTCTTCCTCTGCAGAATTTCTCAGTTGGAGAGGGACCTTAGTATGAAAAGACATTTGATAGAAGACTTAAGTTCTCGCCTAAAAGCAAATCAAGAAAATGAGAAAACCTCAAATGAAACGTTGGAAAGTCCTGAGAAGAAGGTACTTCTTTCTTGCTATTCCTAGTTTTTGGAAAAACAGAAGCTGGTGGATTTACAGAAGTTATTTCAACACGCTATACGTATTAAATCAATATATTGCTTAAAGCAAAGAACATACAGTTAATGGAAGGGTGTAATTCCTTCACTATAATTTGTATGAAATCACTATATGGTGATAGCTTGAATGGATTCAGCATAATTTAATTTATCTTTGTTATAGGTGTAATTAAATATTAAAGTATTCAGAACACACAGTTATGAGGATATGCTGTAAGTAGTGGGATTTAGTTTTATGCACTGTAAGTTCATAAAATATAGTAGACCTGAAATAAGGGCAATTTTACATGACATATGCTAATGAAGTCCATGCATCTCTCCTGGCTATAGCAGTTAAATGCCTTAATATGTTAATCTATTTTCTATGCAGTGTTATGAATGATTCACAGTTCTTAGCTTAAAGTAGTTCTAACTGTGTAGGTAGTGGTTGACTTCTATAG
The DNA here is from genome assembly GCA_013397195.1 of Hylia prasina. NCBI lineage: Eukaryota > Metazoa > Chordata > Aves > Passeriformes > Sylviidae > Hylia > Hylia prasina. The sequence goes on along the minus strand of VYXD01011146.1, from coordinate 196,537 downwards.
CAAATGAATTTCTCCTGCAAAATTTTAGGATGATTTCACTGAAGGTAAGAGAAACCTGTATATGATTTAGCATATTTCTGCAATCCAACTCATACATTGCACTTTGGCCTTCAATGCCAGAAAAAGATATGTTTGGTTGTCTCTCAGGTTATGCAGCTTATGACCCCAAAACAGAAATAAACCATCTACCAGTTTGCTTTTGTTTGCCTAGAATGCAAGTGCTTGCTGAATGTCACAAGCACTATTCTTGCTTGCTGTTATACAGCATTTTCAGCTCCAAAGAGAGCTACTGTATAACATTCCATGCTAAAGATAAGGTATTATTAAGAAATCCACAGCCAGAAAGTGAGAACGTAAGTAAGCAAGGGAGCTAAGGTATGATATGAGAAAAATACCTAGTTTTGGATAAAAGATTTAGCATGGAATGATGTGCTTTAGTGCTGTACTTTAAGTATTTTAAGCACTTCATTTCCAGAGAATCATATTCCATACATTATTTTGATTATTCCATGTGGAAAATCAGGTTGATAAATTTTACATTATCTTCAGCAAAGTATCAAAGAAGTTCCCTGTTACTCGATATTGTTAGGAAAACTTTGTGATTAGCACTGTAGGAAAACTGAATGATTTTTAGGAACATCGGGTTTTTTCATTTTATCCCCAATCAGTGTTTGCATTGGATAATCATTATCTAAGAAGTTTTGCAGACTATTTACATATAGACAGTTATTTTCCCAGCTGAGTTTAAATTTATGTTTTTATCTCTGACAAAATAAATTAGTGGAAGTTGTAGTTTACTCATTTTTGCAATTACTGTAAGTCTAAAGTATATATGAACAAACAGTTCTGCAAATGAAGAGCTTTTCTTTATGTTTAATGCAAGTCAAAACTTTATGTAACAGGATTGCGTGCAGACTGATCTCTACTAGATCAACAGTAGAGATTTATTAAAGTCTGCAATTTCAGACAAAGATACCTCAGTAAAGATATTTATGTAGTCACATATTTTTATGTATTGTAGATATGCTTTGTTCTAATTTTGAAGTTTTCTCTCTTGATAATCAATGCTCTTGGCCTTTCATTATTTCAGATGAAGGCACTGGCTGAAGACAAAAAAGCTTCCATTGACTCAATGAAACAAAGATTTAATGTAGCTGTGAAAGAGAAGTCTCAGTATGAGCAGATGTATCACAAAACTAAAGATGATTTGGAGAAGAAGGTATAATTATGGTTTTGATGGCTCCACTGTGGAACTTTTTCGTACCTTGCTTTCAAATGAAAAGTTGCAAGGTCATCAGCTTAAACTTTCAGTACAGAAAGGGAGAAAATAGCAGAATAGAGTAATCTGTATCTCTGATGTAATTCAGTAACACTTCTGAAATTTAGATACTGAAGCATGGGCATAATGACTGAAAATGAAATTACTTTTTATCATGAAATTACATACTATATGTTGGAAGTGAAATGTTCTGTGATGTCAGCTATGGTGTGGGAGGTTGGTTTGTTCATTCCTTTGTTTGTAATCTACCAAACCTCCCCATAAGCTTTTATCATAGTACTGCTGTGTCTCTGTGGATGTGTTTCAGGATCTCAAGTTTGCTAAACTAGAGAGCAAAATTGAGACAGAATGTGCTATGACTGAACTTGGAACTGCTGCATCTCAACAACTACATGGCTTGGCTAAACAGAGTACACAGGCTTTGGAAACTCTACAGAAGGAGCTGCTGCTCACCAGTGACAAAGTAGAAGAGTTCAAGACATTTGTGAAGGTTTTAATGTTGATTTTCTTTTGAGTGTTCACCTGAATAAAAGTATTTTTGATTGAAAGCAAAATATAAAGGATAAAGCAAGGCTTTGATGCATTTGCTGTTCCAGAACAAGGTTTGTAGTGGCTGCAGTGTTCTGGCATCAGGTCTGAATGAGCAAAAAGAATCACTGCCTCTCTCCTGGACTTTCAAAGACTTCCATTAGACCATTATTGGTCATCTTTTTATGTATGGCTGCCATGTACTTGGTCCCAAAAGAAAGTACTTAGTTGTGTATCAGATTACTGCAAAGTAAATTCCCAACGCATTTAATATAATAATTCATATCTATTGATTATTGTGAATTACTTCATTTTCCATATGCATATGCTTCTTATTTTAGAAATACTATGTAAGGAAGCCTCTATGTTGTAAAATTGAAAGCAGTTTTAAGAGTTGTATGTAGAATATTGTTTCCTTATATTCCTTCCAGGGTAATGGTCACAGCATCAGCCTGACAGCATTCAGGAAAGGTTTGGACAATGCTCTCAGACACATGATGTGACACTTTGGGGTGGTGCTAAGCAGGGCCAGGAGCTGGACTTGGATCTCTGCAGGTCTCTTCCAACTCAGAATATTTTGTGGTTTTATTGATGTAACATATAAGTACTATATACCAACTTTCAAAGAAGGCTATTGCTTATTAGCCCATGAGGCAGACACTTCTCTACTGCTCTTGGATTTCTGTAGAAGTGAGCTGCTTTCAGATATGTTTGGACAAGGCTGAAGCATTCAAAGCAAAGAGTAATTGTATTTTGATGCACTGGAAAAAGAAAGCATATATAGTTATCCCTTCAAGAATAATTTGCAACTCTGGATTCAAAATAGTGTCTTAAATACTTGTGCGTTACATCTTCTTTCTGTCTTCATCAGATAAAAAGTCACTCTACATAGCAGTATTCAGACCTTTAGTGTTTGCCTGAAATCATCCCAAGTTCAATTCAGCTACTAAGTTCATATAAATTTCCTTATGAAAAAAGACTGAATGATGTTGAATATGCTTTAGAATCTTAAATTCAAATAATTCATAAGCTAACTTATATAAGGTGAAAATAATGATTGGTTTTCACAAAAAAATACCAGTTATTTAAAAACTAGATTTTTTAAAGTTTATTACTAAAGTGATTAATATTTTCTGTTTACAGTTTTATGTAACTGTTGAAAAAAAGGTATAAAACTGATCACTATGCCATTCATTCAGAAATATGCTGACTATTCTTGAACAGAGTGTAAATTTTCATGAGAGAAAGTGTGCTTTCTTATAGTACTGAATTCTTACTCTAAGAGGAAGATATAGGTGTTCTTCCCACAGCTGCATGCTTATTTTTGGCTAAATATGAAAAAGCCTGAATTAATCTAATGTCTTATCTATTTCTTTTAATTAAGTACTCCTATGTCATTGATGACAGAGAGAAACAATTAAATCTCCATTCAGACTGCTATGAGTTTTGGAATGTCTTCACTGAATAAGGTGATAGTAGCAGTTATAGAAATAAGGAGATAAACAAATCATGCTATCAATATTGTACATACTTTCATAATGAAAAGTTTTTCAAAAATAAGAAAATGAGAAAGTAAAAGATTTTTCTCTACTCAAAAGTAAATGTATTGAGCAGAATCACCTCTTAGCAACAATTATAACTTCATTCCTTGTTGAATGACATGACAGCTTCATTATTAATTACCATGAATATTCATTAGCACTTGCATGGCTGCGCTAGATGTGAAAAAAGTTTAATATGAAATAACAATAATAATAATAATGATGATGATGATGATGATGATGATGACAACAAGGTAATTTGTTGCCTGGATAGAAAGACTATGCATGCATATTTCAAGTGATAGTTTTGCTGTCTGCTGTTCCTCTGCAGAACAACTTTTGGAAAACAAAGATAGTGTCTATAAATAAAATACTTTGTTTAGATGGGTGCTAAAATAAGATTTTATTAACAATATACCACTGTAAAAAAGTAAAATCCTTGGCAATTCAGTGGAATTATATAGCATATCAAGTGAATCTTGTTAAAATATCTCTTATGTATCTGGTGTTATAACTAGGTATTATGATTATACGTACTGTAATAACTAGCAGTTCTCCTTCCTCTTGAAGAGTACAGCTCTTCTTTTGAAGTCTGGTCTGTCTCATTTCTTTTCTTCCAGATAGCTATCAGGTTTTTGTTCCCTGACCTTGATTCTCTCTCAAGTTCCAGTAATTTAAATTACTTTTTCTATATAGAGATCAAGTTTAACCTATATATATCACTTAAACAGGTTAAAAAAATTACACAACCCTTTAATCTTCATCTCCTGTTCTGATTATTTTGTAGGATTTACTTACTTTTCAGAGTGCAAGTGTAATTTTCTCCTCATTCTTAAAATGAATGCAGTTCCTCTTTCTACCCATTCCATGTCTCTTGTGACATTATATAGTTCTTTTTTAACATACAACAAATTATTTCAGAGTTGCTAATTGTGTTGTTGCTAGTCACAGCTATAAATGGGAGAATAGGGGAACTTCAGAGAAGAGTGTAGGGGAACTTCAGAGTAACCAAAAAAGTAACCAAAAAACAGCTCTTGCATAATTAGATGGTAGTTCCTTATAAATATCTATTTCATTTTGGTAGGAAAGGGAGCAAAATATTTAGAAATAAAAGGCAACATAAACAAATGAAATGGATTATAGATAATGACCTGAAAATATAAGCAACAATGGAGTATAAAAGATGAATAAGATGCTGAAAAAATCAAGAGGGGATCTTTGTATAGCAGGGCCAAAAACAGTAGTAAACAGGCAGGATTTAAAAATGTACTACTACTGAAGTAGCTATTACAGGGCAGGTGCAATCTATTATTAGATAAAGCAGTAACTAACTATGCAAGATAGAGGTCAATGAATATTTTTGTTTTGTTTCTGTCATTCTGTCTGGAATGAAGTAGGCTGACGCCTTATGAAGATGCTGCAACGTCCTTAATCTACTAGTAGTCAAGAGAAGATTTTAAACATTTTCTAGAAAGAAATAGGATTTATGGATTGAGAATTTTTATAGCCTACCACTTTATTGAGCTGGATAAGAAATATTTATCTTGCTGATCTTCATTTTGAATAAGTATTCAAAGTTAGTGCATATATATTACAACACTCCCTAGAGTCCAAAAGAATGATAATATTAAGTCAATATTCAGAAAAGGCAGTACTTTACGTTCATTAATCTTACCTCATTTTGGAATAAAATACTGACACGAAGTTCAATTATTAAAGTATGAATGCATGGGAGTATAGTTATGCTTCTTGGAGTGTCTGGATGGAAAGGAAAATGCATTGAGTAAATCCCATTTTTTTTCTGGGGAGTGGTACAAGTCTGTTGATAAAGGTTACTATTTGTTTTAATATACCTTTTTTTAAGATGTCTGACCTATTACTGAAGGTTCAGATTAAAAAAAAAAATAGCCCATGCAATATCGATACTATTTTAAATGGCTTAAAAATAGTTCATGCAGTTGATCTGAAAAAAAAGAAATCATAAAATATAGGTGATTTTTAGAGTTCCTTAATGACTATAACTAAACTTGATTATTAAACATTTTCACAAAATGTCCTGATAAAATTTTTCCATGGTATTTATCAAGACTAAGAAGTAATAACAAAAGTAAGTCTGTAAATATATCAACTAGGCCAAATAGAGCATTTTCATTACAGAAAAATGCAAACTTCCTGGAAGGGGGATCAGGTGGCCCTCAGAGTACTTCAGATGCATTTTCTAGAGTTCATGTCTTTATCCCACCCCACTTCCTTCAACACCATAAATTCTCTTTGAATCATGCATTCAATTTTTATGGTGTACCATTGCTCAGGATTTTCTATAACACGTACTGTCAGATCCTCAGGTGGATCCTGCCAGTTATGTGAAGCACAGCAACCAGAGCAAAATGTGCTTTGTTGTGTCTTTGTAGTACTTGTGAGAGTTCACGCAGAAAACAGCCATTGGATAAAGTTAAAAAATTGCTATTAGACTGCTTGACTGGATTTCTTTTGAAAATACAGTACAACATACTAATTTATTATTAAACTGTCCAAATTCCTGCATGAATTCTGTTTTCCAGCACATTCTATTGTTTTATTTTTGTCCTCTAGACTTTTACTGACTGTATGATTCTGTTAGAGGCTTTTGTAAGCCAAGGCTCAGTAGTGTCAGCTGTCCTATTCAACTTGTACATCAGCAAAACTCATTTTAATCTGCAGTGATGACGCATGCCTGAGCATGAGAATATCAGAACTTTTCTGACTTTGAGAAGAATTTTTTTGATAAGGCATCTATATTCAGCTCTTGTGGTAATAAATAGGTGATGGCAGATGAATGCTTTAAAATCACTTCTTACTTCCATACTTGAGTGCTCTTCTTACTTCCATACTACCTCTGTCATTTGGGACTTGTGTGCCTTCCATGGAGGATACCCTCTGCAGCACTGTGCACATCTGGTGTGTTCTGGCATTGTTGTTGCTTGGATCTCCAGTACAACCATCTGATAAAACTGACTGCCAAAATCAAGACCCAAGGCAGTTCACTTGGCAAGCTTAATGGATCTAAGCTGGGATCTAACACTCACCCTCTGAAGACAGCTGCCCTCATTTCTGCTACTCAGAGCTGGGCTTAAGCTGGGTGCATTTCCCCCTCACTCTTGTTTGACATACATCTATGTTCACCAGCCACGTGTGTCAGAGGACTTCACTTCTGCTTGGCCAAGTGGTGTTCTGCCAGTTACTTGCCATTCAGTCAGTTTACCTTATATCCTAATATATGTCAGTCTCTTTTACCTTTCTGCAGTTTATCTTGAACACTGACATAAGTTTTGCCATGGCATATATCCTCACTGCCATTTTGGGCTGTAGTTCACAATACAGATTTAGGTAAGTTAACGCTTCTGTTGAAAATTTACACCCCTGAGTGAACCTCATTTCTGTCCTTATAAAACTTCCTACTACTTCCTCCTACTCCATTTTTGAAATGTCATCACAGATGTTATCTGGCTCTATTGTGAGCTAGTTCATGAGAATTCAATTTACCTTCTAAAAAGCCACAGCACCAGCTTTTGAGTACCACAGGGGTTCAGAACAGGGACAGGTCCACATAGTTGCAGGCTGGATATGCTGGGCCTGCCCCTCGGTGGCAATGCTAACTGAAAATGTTACATAAAACGTTTTCCTATTGCAAACAATTGGTAATTAATGACTAGCCACATTAAAAAATCCTATTATTTGGCAAATTCCTGTTATTTACTATCCTTGTCTTTTTCTCTTGAACTGTTCAGTGTTGCTTCAAGACAGAGCATTGCTTGGCAATATGTTCTTCTCAGGATGGCTGTATACAAATCATGTCCTATTTGCTCTTTATCTATAGACATAATTTTAAAAATATTAGACATAATTAGCTGGGTTGGAGGACATGAATATTTGGGAAATACTTGGTGGTGTTTTATCGGGTTTACAACATGAGAGCAACACAAGTACATTGCTACGGTCTTTACTTTCAGTCACAAAATCAGTTCTTCAGATAGAAGGATATCCTTGCAGGTGACTCTCAGAATTCTCCAGTTACAGTGAAACAACAAGAGATATTCTTCATAGAATTTTGCTGTTGCTGAATGTATTCTCAAACCCTGTGGATTCAATTTACCTGACAGTACTAGTGCTCCAACATGTTCAGGCCCAAGATATGTGGAACATAATTTTTCAGAGGGGAACCCAGACCAGATGCAGAATGATCATTTGTTTCTTTATGTGAAAGTAGAAGCACATAATGGGCAACTGTAAAATTCAATAATTGGCAAAAACAGACTAACTTTTTGTGGTAGAACTATGATATGCTACACAGATGAAAACTGGTTTATTTTGAAAATTTTATGCAATTGTATTTGAACTTTGCCAATTTGGAAGTGTTGTTTGACCAAAGAAAGATTTCTTCAACGAGTGACTGGGACATTTTGCAAACAACAGCAGATATTATCACATAAATCAGCACTGTCAGTTTTGATTTGGAAGTGGTCATCTTTAATATGATTTCAAGTTGCTAGAAAATTTCCACTGAGAACACTTGAGAGCCAAAAGATAAGTATATTTCATTTATTACACTCCAAACTGTCAACACTTTACCTAGGAAAGTATACCCAGAGTGATTATTATGTATTGTGTGGAGTACATGTTAAGTCTGCCAATCTGTATTCAGTCAAAATCAGCATAATGTTTGATTATCTATATTTATTATTATTATTATTGATATTAATAATAACTATTATTATTATTATTATATTCCAGGAATATATTCCACTATGATGAGAATCAGTATTCTTACCTGTAGAATACACACTTTAAAAGATGGTGTACTATATGAAAAGCAAAATTTGTGTAACTGAGAAAATCTCACCATTAAAAAAATGAGGCATTTATTTCTTCTTCTTCATTGTACATGCTACTTCAGGAAAAAAAGTAGAAACACAGCTTTTATTATGAAATACCAACCTTTCTTGGTTCTGAGAAGAAATTGGTGATAAATTAAGCTAATCTCCATCAGGATTACTCTGCATCTGGGATTTAAGCAAATTGAATCAGAGGCCTGAATAGTGACAGTGAATATCTATTAGACTGTAAACAGAATAATAGGCCTTGTGAATTTTAATGAATTAAGTGAATGGCTGAATTCTTACCGTTTACAGAAGGCATATGGTTAGTGATACATACAGTGTGCCAGGAACAGCATATACTGTAGATATCTTAATGGATAAAATCTTGATAAATAAAAAGGAAGAATGAAGAGGAAGATGTTGAAAAGCATGTCTGTACTCTACTTTTTCTTTGCTTTTTAGACTTAGAAGGATAGCAGTTAACTTTGATTTTGACCGTGATATATAAAGACCATAACAGATGTAGCTTAAAATATATAGAATGTTTGTAACTCCTTCTTACCTAATTCTGTATTAAGAATTTAGAGATGTTGATTGAGATGATTTAACTATGTAACCAAGTTGTAAGGTATGTCTGTTTTTTGTAGCTGTGAATGTATATCTCATGCTAATTTTAGATGCATGCCTGACATACACTGGTTATTTTGTTGATAATGCTGCTATTTTCATTTTTGTGTGTGAGAACCATTTTCACAGACTGTGACTCTATAATGGTAGATAGTGTGTAAACAGATCCAACAAATATGAACTGGAGAATTGTTTTCACCAATTTGCAAAAAAATTTGTGCCTCAGTTAAAAAAAAATCACCTAAGTTTAACAGAAAATGAGATTGAAACAGGATCAGCTGGATCAGCTGGGAGCTACTTGGAGACTCTGTACTCCACTTCCTAGAAGGGTCTAGATCCACCTGGGATTTCTTTAAATGGATCAGAGCAACTTCTTTCTAAAGCTCTTACTCCATTCTCTGCTGAACATAGAAAGATGCTTAGTTTAAAGATAACGGCCAGTTTGGGGTCTAAAAGACAGAAACAATATTGACTGGAAAAGGGAATGACTGGAAGGCTTCAGCGGCGGATATATGAGTACCAACTAATGGCTCTGGGCTTGAAGTGATTAGAAAGCCTTTTGGCAAAGAAAACACCCAGGAAAGCTAGAAAAGCTTGGAAAGGAGGAGAAAGGTCTCCAGTAATAATTTATTTAAGAGTTCATGTAGAAATAATTGTTTAATGTATGTCAATCATAAAGTGTTCATTCATGTACAGCAAGAGATATTCTTCATAGAATAAAGAAGAATATGAACTGTGAAGTGTCCACAGTAACTTAGGAAGTGGGAGTTAAGGGCATTCCCCAAGGCATGTGCCAAAAGGGCTACAGAGAAGTAGGAAGAGCTCTAGGAAGACAGAATCATGAAAAAACCCAACAAATTACAGTATTTTAAGGAAACACAGTTGCTAAGTTTTATGGGATTTTTTAAGAGTCTAGGTAATGCCAGAGCTGACCCTCTTAAGCTGGGTTTCAGACACGCTTGTTTCAGCAGCGCAGTGGTCTTACACAGAGCATCTGATTTATATTTCTTAAGCTTTTTGTGTGTTTCTGCAGAAAGATAGCATAAGCTTAGACACTGAGCTGAGTGTCAGGAAATCATGGTGTTCTTCACATCTTGGTCACTGACCTGCGATGTGACCTTTGGAGTGTTGCTTCACCTCAGTATTTCTTGGTCTGCCCTGAATATCTTTGTTTGCTACATCTGGTACAACTGTGCTGACTTTGTCTGCCCTAACTGTTCAAGATAATAAACTCCCTAAGATCCGAGGCATCTCTTGCTTCACATGTGAAGCTCTAATTTCTGTCAGTGCCTTTTTTTTCCCTCTGTATATATAACTGTAATGTATGAAGTTTTAAAGGAATGATGCTAGTTTTGCTAGCACCTGTGTAAATCAGAGGAAATTCTGTTAAAATCAAAGAATTTACAGCAGGCAAAAAATTAGTATAAATGAGGTAGTACTTAAATGCAGAAGTAAATTGGACTTTAAATTATTATTATTGCCCATTCCACATAAATAGAATTTTAGAAACCAGTATATTTTGACAGAAATATTCTGCCTGTCATCCCATGCTGATTATACATATTTCAACTCATTCTCTGCTATAAAGAAAACTTATTTTTTCTCTGTTATGGGTCACAAAACATGGTAAGTGTGCTGAAACACACAGTACAATGGAAAATATGAAGTGTTTGCTGATACTTAACAAGCATTGTCAGTCTGAAAACATTTGGGTCTACAGTACAGGTTTTTGACAGTCCTAAAGCTCAACGTACAGGGCAGATTAGATAATTATAAAGCTGTAAAATTATATATGACCATGGGTCCCTCATATTAGTAGGTACCTGCTGTATGTTCTATAAATGAGGCATCCAGCTGATGCAATAAATTCCACTTAGAGGTATTACAAAAAATGCATGAAAAAAAGCAGATTTTTAAGACAAGATTTTGGGCATAAAGTATGACAGCTAAGCAGTTCTCCAGAGAGGATTAGAAAACAAAAAGAGTAAAAGCTGACCAGTAACACAAAGCCCCTTAATTTTTATTCACACTGGGAATTTTAAAATATGTAAGTGTACCACTAAGAATATATGGTATATTCTCTACTGAAATATAAACTACGTTGTAATTGGCCATAGTAAATCCATTGCTGTATCTTTGTTTAAATATGGCTTGTTTTGAAAACAACCTAAAATCAAAAACTGTTCATGAGTTAAGTCACTTGTGTATGTATTTGTAAATAAGTTAATTTTTTTAGGACATAGCACAATGTATTCTATTTCCTTTTCTTATAATGTCAACTATAGGTTCAAATATTTTCAGTATTCTTCCCTATGGTTTTCTGCACCTGGAGATGATTAAAAACATGCCGTCAAAAGAACATTCTCAATTTTGTAGTCAGAAATATATGGTTATAAAGGAACAATGTGTTTTCAATTATTTTGAATCCAGAAGGAATGGTATTTTGCTAGAGTGTGTAGGATGAGATATTTTGGAGAAATGGGGAGCCAGCCAAGGAAGACACTTGCCACCCTAATGGCTAGTAGGAATAGCACAATTTAAGCCAGCATAGTTCTAAAAATTCAAATCTTGCCCTAAATAAGGATGAGATAATCAAATTTTATGCAACACAGTTACTAATTTCTGTCACTGTATCCTATTATTCTTATTACCTTTTAACTGGATTTTTGGGGTCTGCAATACTAAGTGCCAGGAGGCTTAAGTTTTGTATGCAAATACTGAAATTGTCAGGCCCTTTTTATACTGTATGACGAGGGATTTTCAGAAAAGCCACAATGGGTTTAGCTTTAGTAGATGAAAATGAAACACTGTGCAAATCTGTGTACACTTCTTCAGATGTGTGGGATGTTTGAGATGTTACACATTTCATCTTTTCTAGTTCACAATCTGTCATCCATAGCTCAGAGCCATGGAGAAGGCAGGGCTAGGCTAGGATGTTGCGCTGCAAACTGAAGATAACTTTTGCTCCTAGGATAGAAGACAATGATATTTTAAATTACTTCAATGAATTTTTCAGACCTTGTCTGTTAGAATCTTAGTTCAGGTTTGCCTGTGTTAACTGAAAACTCAGGAAATCATTGAAAATCAGGTTATAGATGCAACTGTGGTATCACATTATTTTTTACATTCAGACTGCAATTTCTCTATATTTATGTATAATGGAATTCTTTCAGGTTTTTAGCTGAGACAGTTCTTCCAGGCCATGCGTGCTTTCACTTGTCTCTGTGAAGTTGTGAGCACTATTCTCAACGCCAATCAACATAAGACTGTTTAATTTAAATCATATATATTGGTCTGATATCTAGCTTTAGAGGATGTATTTCTTCCTTTCAGCTATTTATTGAATTAGGCTTTGAAACTTTGCATCTCTGCTAGCTTTTAGGTGTCACACTAATATCTCTTAAATGTACCTTTTTGATTTTGGGGGGCTTTAACAAATTCAATGGCTTGTTTGTTTACTTGATTCTTAATGGAAAAAATAATAACATCATATATTAATTCCTGCAAGTACACAAAACTATGAGACACATAGTTTGAACATGTGTATTAACAAATTTTAGAACTGCAGCAGAAACTGTGACTGTAGACAGGTAAATAAAACCAACTCATCACTTTATAAATGTCACCTGTGTGAAACTGGCAAAATAATGCTATTACCACTTTAATATTTGGCCGCACAAGTTTGAATACTGAACTTTGCGAAGCAAGGTAAGATTAGTCTCTACGTCCCCTACATCTTTACTTACAGGACATCTGCTGGGGTCTCTAAAAATGACTTGTGATCTCTGGGAATCACAAGAATTAAATCAACCTCCTGAGGCTTTCTCATTCCCTTGGGTCAGAATGCTGCTTGTTATAGCCCTAAGCAAAACAAGTCAGTTGTAGTGGTCTGGTTTTGTGTGTTGCCTTGTCCCTTTTCTGATTAAAAAAAAAAAAAAAAAGGGGTTA
>VYXD01011146.1:146855-183738 GCA_013397195.1 Hylia prasina | reverse complement strand
AAAAAAAAAAAAAAGGGTTATGCCTAGAAGGTATGTTTTTTTCAAGTGAAGAAGCTGATGTAATTTAAATAACATATATAATTATATATTAAATAACATTTAAAAAATGAGATTACTATAGAAGAGTTTTCATTCATGCTATCAGTTTAAACATTATTACTGAAAGTATTTTGAAAGTAATTGTTAGAGAGGCAATAGGGAACAAATAACTATACTTCCATTGAATTCTCAGCTGCTGAAATGGTGTATGACATGATCTCTTTGTGTTATTTTGTCCATTCATTCTTTTTTATTTTGTTGATTATGAGGTATTTGGGGTTATAATATTTCTCAGCCTTTTTGCAGCATTAGGATCTGGCCTAATCTTAGGCCAGCAATAAATATTCCACCACAAAAGTAGAGTTCTTTAAGCTCAGCGTTCAGTTCTGTGAAATTTAGCTCTTGTTATTCACAGACAGCTACAACATCTTCATAACACTTCAGAATCTTTAGGAAACTAACCTTTTTTCAGAAAAGATTTTCCACTTCATTTTTGGTTTAATGCTTTGAGCTATGCCTATATACTTTTCTAATCTACAAAACAAGTGAGTTTCTAAGAACACATTACTTGTATCTAAAGACATCTCCATATTGAACAACACACACAGTACTACAGAGAAAATTGTTTTGTATATTATATTCTTGTATATACGTGTGGTTGGTTGACCTGGCCAGCAGCTAAACACCACATAGTTCTTTGTTGACTCCCTGCTTGCTCTCTTCCCCCAGTAGGACTGTGGAAAAAATAGGAAGAGTGAAAGTGAGGAAACTTGTGTGTTGGTAAGGACAGTTTAATAAAGGAAGGAACAGGGAATAAATCCCCAAGGAATGTAGATCAGTGCCTAGCCAGTCTCTGAGCAGACAAATCACCATCCCCCTCAAATTTTATTGTTAAGTGGTGTATATGTGAAATGTCCCTTTGATCACTTGGGGCCAGCTGCATTCCCACTCTGCATTTTGTGCATGCCAAGCCCACATGCCGAGGTGGCAGCATGGGAAACAGACCTGACACTGTGCCAGTGCTGCTTAGCAGTGGCTGGTATGTTATCAGCACTGGTTTAGTTACAAATCCCAAAAACTGCACCTTAGAAGCTGTTGGAAGACAACTCCATCTTCATTTGTGCTGTAAAATAAGTCAGCAGGAAAGAAGACTGGCCTGGTTTAATAGAGACCTTAGGCTCAAACTTGTGACAAAAAAGAATGTAGCACCTCTGGAAGGATGAACAGGTAATTTGGGGGAACTACAAAGATGTCAAGTATGTGGACAGAAAATTGGAAGGGCCAAAGAAAGCTAAACTGAACCTTAATATGGCCACTGTGGTTAAAGACTAGGTTATCCTGAAGGTCTTCCAACTTTGATGATTCTGTGATCTCAGCCAGGCACAGCACACTGTTATTACTATTGTACAAAATACAGTAGAACTTCAAATTATCCATGACTTGCGAGCCATGGCCTCTGCCATGAGATCTGCACCAGCGCAAGACTGAAATCTGGCAATACATAGGTATAGCCAGCATCAGAATTGGTCTTGGGACCATTAAGTTTTATTATGCTACAAACAATAATATTGTGTAAATTAACATGGTAACTACAGGAAAAAATTTTGCCATTGCCTTGGTCATCCAGCATTACTTAGCGCCATTGATCAAATTGTGTTAATTCCAGGATCAATGAGTGTCAGTGTTTTGGGATGTGAAGGCTTTATTAATAGTGTGCTTTGTGTCACCAAGGCTTCTTTCAGTGTTTAATTAAATACGATTTTTTAATTGAAAGAAGACCTTTCTCTTTATACATCTCAAAACTGAAAAAAAATGCAGTGCTACGAAGTGATTACATGCTGAGGCCAAATTTGAGAACAATCTATTCTTAAGAATGAATATTTGAGATAGTGAAAATAAAGTAAAAATGGCTTATGATGGAGATATTTCAGAACTATATGTCACCCAACATCTGTAATGTATACTATATAAATGATATGGAGTTGGTTGATAATTCAAAAATTGCTACTGATTAAAAAGGACTAGGAACTTGAAGGTCATTTTGTTAGAATTTTAAGCTTCTTTTTTTCTAGTCAGATCAGTGGCAGTTGCACTGGTCTGGCAAGAAGTGGTGTAGATTTATTTCAGGAATTAATCAGGAATTCCTATTCTAGTTGGCTGGTAGCAGCAAATTGCGTCCACAGGAATATCTCTGATGGTAACATCTAAGTTAGGAAAATGGCTTTGCTAGCAAAATATCCTATAGATTTGACGGCAAAAGAAAAAACCAAAGAGAAAATCTCAAATCCTAGTGTTTCTGGTACTAATAAAGGCATTGTTATAAATCAGTTTGTACAGAAGTCATGTACTGCCCTGCTTTCATTTTAGATGGCTTGTGTCATCTGTATGCTTATTAGTTTAAAAATAAGCAATTTTGAAATACACAGAAGGAAATGTTTTCGTTCAAAATCCTACACCTAGCTCCAGAATGCATTTAATCAAATTCTTAATCACAGAACAATATTATACTGACTTCAGTACATTCATCAGCAAAACCTGTGCTGCCTAGCTCTTGAGTTTTTGCACTTTTGAGTTTGGAATTGAGTCTTTCAGTTTCTAAAACCTGTGTGACTTGACACTGAAAATTTCTGTATTGGAGCATGAACTGACATATAAATTAAATCACTAATAAGTAAACTATTTAGCACATGAATACATTAACATATGACAGGTGAGAAAATATCAGAAGAAACAGCAACTTAAATCATAGGAAGACTATAATTTTATTAAGGCACTTATTTAGTGATAAAATTTATATCAAAACATTATATCAATATCATGAAGGAGGGAGGTTCAAAAATAGCTAGTTTGTCAGAGTCCAATTTGAGAGTCCATAAGTAGCCATATTTTTCACATATGGTTTGTGCTTCACATATGCTTTAGTGTATTTGAACTGCTCAAGGGACAGAGGAATTGAAGTGCAAGTCCTCCATATGTATGATTTGCTGTGATTATATATAAAGTGTATGCTTGCATATTAAAATCTAGTAGTTGTAATTTTCTCTTTCTTTGATTTTTGTTTGAATTTGCTTTTTCTTACTTCTTTTTTTTCCAGCTTTTTAAATTTTTTTAATCCCTTTTGTTTTAAATTGATGCTATAAATTCTTCAGTGTACTTTTTTTTTTTTTTTTTTTTTTTTTTTTTTTTTTTTTTTTTTTTTCTGGCACCTTTGTTTCTGGAACTGTGGACTAAAAGCCAATCACACTGGAGTTGCAATTTCCAGGTTCCACTGTTGTTATCAGTTTGTTCACTCATCATGAACTTCTTTGGGGTCTTGGATACACCAATAACATTTATGTAATAATGTCAAGTGACTCTTACCTGGAAATGTTTCTGTGTTTCCTAAAGCATTCAAGGGAATGTTTAACATTGTTTATTATCATACTTTTTTTTGGTCTGTTTTTGGCTATTTATCATTATTTGTAGCTTTTCCAAGTGGCTTTTCAGGTAATTTTCTTGATATTTTGGTCCTTTAATTTACATTTCATTTTTGCATCAAGTTACAAATATGCATCTTCTAGAGTGATCACTTGAGAGAGATATCTCTTTTTAAATCTGAGAGAGATATTTCTTTTTAAAACATGGGAAGCAGATTCAATTTGATTTAAAAAGTAGGGCTGAACTTACTTTTCCATTGTCAAATACTTTTCCTACATGCTGCAAGAGTCAATTTACTGTTAGACCATTTCAAATGCTACAAAAACATGTGATTTAACTGTAGTTTTTCATAGTGTGTGCTTTTCTTTTTGGGGCTCCCTCTTAACCTGTTTCCTTCTATGAGCTTGATTCAAGTTGCCCTAGGTCCCTGCCCATTACATTTCAAGCTTCTTCATTCCCATCAGCTCTGCATTTGCAGATAGGTTTATGTCCAAGATAGTTTGTTGGAAATTCTGTGGATAGAATGACCCACGCTTGAATAAGAAAACTGGACAAATTTCATTGTACCTCCTCTCCCTAGATTTGTGGCAGGGTATTTTTATTTTTAATAATTGAATTTTATTAAAAACATACAAATGTTGAATTGGGAAGTGTTAGAAAAAAAAAATCTTGGAATTGAATGAGTGTGCTGTGCCTTCATTGAAATATGTTAGCAAATGCTCTCTAATGACTGTTTCAGATACACTGGAGGCTGTAGAATACCCAAAATGCCAATAAACAAGTTTCATAAGCCTGTAGTCAGTTTCTATGAGATGAAGACATTCTGTAGAAAAAACATTATGAGGAGCTGATCAGCTACTGTTGAGATGTATCTTAGTAAGATGGGCTAATAAGATGACCTTCATTATAATGATCAAAAGAAAACCTTCTCTCATTTTAAACTCAGCCAAGGTGTCTGGGTTGACAATCACAGCTCTGCTTGAGTCATGGAAGTTGAATATTCTAGGACGATTTTCTGAAAATGGATTACTACTCTTGTTTTTCAGTCAACAATTTTTAACTACCACTGTCTTGCTCAGCTTTTGATGAAATCTTTTTGTCATATTTACATAAATATTAAACCCAAATTGCTTCAGTTACAAAACTGATGAATTACACTGATGTTTAGTGTTATTTCACTGAACCAAAGAACTTAAGAAATAGGAAAGGTTGGAACTTGGTACCCAGGACAGTTTTGAATTACCCTCTCTTGGTGGGAAACAAAATTTCAGGTTTCAAATAAAGTGGTATACTGGCGTTTCTGCATGCAGAGAATGTCAATAAGCTTAAAAAAACCAGAAATCTCTATTTGACCACAATGAAGCCTGACACTTATGTTCTTATTTCAAGAACATTTCTCTTAGACTGGGTCAGGAAAGGATTTTGGTTGATTCTGTGGAAACTGCATTGTCTTAATAGTGGCATTGTAAGAATAGTTACTTTGCTAAAGACATACCAAAACAGTACATTGAAGAACATTTTTTGATTTACTGTATTAATTCATATTTTGTGTTCTAATAACATGTTATTTAATATTCCAGCACGTATCCTGTTGAACCAATAATACAGAATGAAGATAATTCCCATTTAAGGAGTTTAGTCTAAATTACACTGTTTTTTCCACCTTATTTGCACTATAAAAAAAAAAAGACAGTAGAGTTTTTTTTCCTTATGTCTTCCGGGCTCTAACTGGAGAGTTACACCACAGAGTACAAGAGCTGAGAACAAAAAATCAAAGTGGTAAAAAAAATGGGAGAAATGAAAGCATGCAAAAAGGGTCTTTCCCAAGAGAGTCTTCAGTTGGCAGCATCTATCCTTAATGTTTCAACAACTGATCTTTATGAAACACTACAAGAAGGAGATGATGAGGTAAGTTACTTTAAGGACTTCAGTAAAAAAGGTGTAGATGAGAAGATGCTGACTATATCCCTCCTTGAAGAAAAGTATTTGGGGGTAAAGACTGAAATTTCATTGCGCAAGATACAGCACAGAAATTGAGAAGGATTTAATCTAAATGAAAAGGTTAGGTTAGAGATTCGTAAGGTGCCAGAACTTACAGCATGCATAAATATAAACATACTTCTTTGAGCATGTGTATGTAGAAATATTATTCGATATTTTCCTTTCTCTAAGGCTATTTGGCAGAATTGTACATTTTAAATAGACTTCTCCATTAAAGAAAACAAATTTAGAATGCGTCTTGCTGTGCCAGATTGATTTTGTTGATACTTCCTTTCTGAATTTTGATACCTATTAAAGGTATTTCTGGTAGACAGATGGTTTCTGGGTGGATTCATTGCCTTTTTTGTTGATTCTCTCATACATTTTACTATGAAATATTTGATAGTGTTTCATCAAATCACACTATTAAATAGATGCAGTGGTAGGATTTCTTATACAGATTTATTTAGTCCAGATCAAATAATATATGAAAAAGACTGTACAGTAACTTTAGCAAGTGTCTAGGAGCTGGCCATTATTGTAACAGTGCTCTGGTGATGACATATTTAGTCCTGTTGGAGCTGCATACTAAAGAGGTCACAAAAAGGGAGTTTTCCTGTTGGTTAAATGACAGTGCATGGTGTGCACTGATAGGGATTACACTCATGAATACAAATAAAATGGGCTGATCCCTGCCCTATTTACCTACATTTATCCAACCCTATAAAGTGATTCACTTTGACAGAGTTGTTCCATGCTTATCTTATTCTCAGAGTAATTTCTACATCCTATATATTTTTGTTTTAGTCACTGTGCATATATGTGTAAAACAAATAAACATACTTAACTATAAATATAAAACAAATTTATTAGACAGGAGATGAATTTACACTATACATACACTACATATTCCATCTATCAGTGCATAGACTCAGGCACATTTATATTGAACTCACACAATTTAGACATAGATCACACATACACCAGTATATTCATATGTAAAGAACATGCAACATGCACATTTCCAGAGGCATGCACAGACAAAGGTAGGTTTAAAAATTTAATGGAGCACTGATACTTGGTACGTATGCTTCAGATAACTAATTTTGCAAATGTGATTCCAACTTCCACATGCTGTATATTTAATGTATACTCAGTTACTTCCTTTATTGCTCCTGATGTTTTTATATTTTTAGGAAATGGCAAAAACAAAAATGGAATTTCAAAAAGATAAAGAATGGCTACAACATATACAGAAACTTCTTGAAGCACAGGTGCTCAATTTATATCATCCCACAATGAATTATAACTTTCTACTCTGATTAGCTAAGTGTTTTTAGGTTGTAATTAATACATTGTATTTATAATTATGCTGCTGTTGATGGTCTCAAACTATACTGTGATGAACAATGTAAAATCCTTGTTTTATAGCGTTTCCTTTGCATTTTTATTAAAATCAGAGTTACTGTATAAAGCTGAAGAGATATTAATCAAAGATTTGTGAGAGCTAACTTAACAGCTAACTTAAGCTAACATAACCAGTAAAAGAGCGCTGGAGAAAACCAGCACAGATCTTGGCAAATGTGTTAATTGAATTACTGACACATGTATAATGCTTGCTAGAGTGAAAATGATCTGTTCTCTCATACCTNTTTTTTTAATATGCCTTTAAAGTTACTAGTTGTTATGGACACCTGAGGAGTTCATGGGTTTCTGTGACCTTTTACTGTGGACCTGTTTCCAGTCAATTCATGTTTTCCTCATAGCCAGACAGCTGTTTATTATCGTGTCTTCTCGCATTCTCTACAATATTTTCTACTGAGACCTCGAGCAGCTTGTTAGTGGGAAGTAAATATTGATTTGGCATCCTGTCAATGCAGAAAGAATGAAAAAATTTCCACCAGAGGCCCCTCAAACATTTTCCTATCGACATTTTCTGGGCAGAGAGGAAAGCTGCATAGAGGATGACAAGTCTGAGACTAGCAGAAATCCCTGAGGGGTCCATTGAGACTGCTGCTGTGACCTGTGTGATACTTTTTCTTCTCTTTCAAGTCTTTTTTTTTAATACACAGAGAGTCTGCTGGGATGCTCCCCTCTTGTAAGTGATCAAGGGCAGTTTATTGGCAGGTGAGAGCCCAGCTTTTCTAGCCATAGTCAGCTTTTGTTTGGACATCACTGACAACATACACTGACTCTTAAAACTTTTCTGTTATATTTTTAGTTGTCTCTTTTATTTAAATGATGAACAGCTGATGTCTGGAAAGAAATAAAACTTGATTTGTGAACCCAGTGTTCCTAATGCATATTCATTTGCATGGCATAGGTCCATTAGTGATGTAGTTAATATCAGTTAAGAATGTGAATGACTGAAAATATTTTGAAAGCCATTTTAAAGGAACAGTCACATCAGATTTATGTATTTTACCATCAACAGCTTTTGTGTTGAGATTGTATCAGATTTTTAAGAAATAACAGATTTTCCCACTTTCATTATCAAAACTTACTACCATGAAGACTGCTTAATTGCTGCAGCAGAGGAGATAGAAATATCAATGTGGTTTTACTGGCTTTTTCAGAAAAGCTGGCATTTTAATTAAATCTCACAACCCTATGTGAAACTCAGCATTAAAAGCAAAATTATTTGTTATTCACTTAATTGCCTTAATTTTAATAATTTTTGAAAAATACATAAATTCCAAGATTCTGTTCATGTTACAGGCTCCAAAATATGAATCAGATTCATGGAAAAAATGAAGACTTCTTGTTCTGTTTTCCATTATTTTTTGGTAAATTGCTAAAAATCACTAAGCAGAATTTTATCACATTTCTTCATCTGCTGTAGACAGCAAAAAGTAGAGGATGGAGAGTGAAGGAATTGTTGAATGAAACCAGGTACATTAAGACTGTAAATGTTGTATAAGGATAGAAGAGCTCATTGCCTTTAGCCATTGTGTACATTTGTGTACAAGTCAATAGTGATTTTCTGTGATTTTTGCTCCATCTTGTGGGGTTCCTCAGAAGAAACAGTGAGGGTAGAAGTAATTTTGTCAAGCAGAACATTTTTAGAATTGCAAGAGGATTATAGTGATTTTGGGGAGCAGCCAGCTCTGCTTTTCATTTCTGTCCATGCTAAGGCACATAGATGGAAACAGTTAAGATTTCTTCATCTGTATTTGAGAGCAGCTCATGGAACATCTCTGTGTCCTTTAATATGCTTTACTCACATCTTGCAGAATTTGGTTGCGGTTTCTTTTAGTGAGCTTTGGTAATATTTCTGATCAGCAAATAAAGCCCATGGTGAAATGTAAGCTTTCTGCAGGACTTTGCTGGTAACAGACTGCCTGCTAAGTGTTACACGTTGGCAAACTGTGTTACCAATTTGCATCTTGAACAAAGACGCTGGATTGCCCTTTTCTGTTATTGTGAGTAGATGTTCAGTGGAAAATTGCATCAGATCACTTAATATTGCAGTTTGATATAGTGTCTTTTTGTGCCATTGAGCCAGGACTTTGGAACATAATTGCCCAGCAGTATTGATTTAATTGCCTAGGTTTATTTGTGGACTCCTAATTATTGACTGGAGGTAAATTTAATGGAGAAACCTTTATGAACACTGGGAAACTGCTGCTATTGCTGTTATACATAATGAACTGCATCATATCCCTTTAGATCATTCTTCAAGCTAATTTTATTCTACAGTGACAGTACGATAACATTTAAAATGTCATAGACATTTTATTTTTATTACTGACATATGCCATTTTACTGCTGCACTAGAATTTTGGGGGGACTGAGTGAAGCACTAGTTGCTTTTTACTGTCATTTTATAGATTCCCCTAAAGTGTAATGATAAAGGATACCACAACTCTATTTTCACTTCATCTGTACTTTTTTTTTTTTTTCCATACTCCTATGACTTGGAAAAGTCTCATATCTGTCAGCTTTACAAGAATATTAACATTTTAGTGATAAATACTCTGCATTCCTGAAACTCATAGATACCAGTCAGAGTTTGTGTCTTTATTTTGTCAACTACTATGTGAAGAAACTAGACTACTACTAAGAGGCTTATGATTTGAAAGAGACATCTTTGCATAGCAATGTTATTATGTAAATAAGAATCATATAGTAGGAAAGTACAGTCATATTTACAGTCATATTATAAACTCAGCAGAGCTGGTAAAAATCACTTCTTGTCTAAATCTATGTCTTGAATGGCCAAGAAGTGGGATTTTTCTGTTGTCTCCTGGTATTTATACATTAACACTCTAGGTTGTTCTCACTAAAGAATAAAAATAAATCAGCTCAATTATTGACACTGGGATAAAGGGAAAAGGTTCTTTGGCCTGTGCAGAACCTGTATGTGTAGAGTTTTCACGAGTCCATGCAGATACCTGCTACCTGCACATGTGTAGAGGCATCAGACTAATTACACATTACTGTTTGGGCTTGGTAGAAGTCTGACATTATCGACATTCCAGCTTTTAGTGGTTTTTATTATTTAGGGAGAATAAGTATGATTATCTCAACATGCGTGTGTGTTTATATCTTGCAAGGCAAGTGATGAGGCTTTTACCCACTTTATCCCTCACATCTTAGTGTGTATGTCTTATTAATAGAGCCTGGCTCTTTATAGTAGCACTCTCATAAACACTCCCTCTAAAAATTCAAACAAAACAGCAATCTTTTCTAGCTTTTTTTCCATGATAGGAAACTTATGGCTAAGCCAAGAGGATGACTTCTTCACATGTAACTTAAACATGATTTCTTATACTACCCTTGGCTTCCATTTACTGTGACATATTGTAAGGAACATCATGTCTGAAAAGTCTGTTAATAATTATTTTGTGTATGAGTACAGCATGCTAGCCCAATCCAGATTACTGCCCAAAGTCTCCAAGAATTATTTTTTAATAAATTGCAAATCATCTGCCAAAGTTTTCCAAGCACTGACGCTAATGACAGCATTGATTTAGCATGTCCCTGTGAGATCTAGAGCAGCACTCACCTTTCCTCCCTCCTCATGCACTCTTTGGGGTATGACATCTCACACTAACAAAACTGCCTAATAAAATCTTTCCTCTTGTGACTTCATTATGAGTCTAAAAGTCATATTCCAATAGTGAAAATCTCCAGAAAAGCTCCCTTTCCTCTATTCTGTGGGCACTCTTTGTGTAACACATCTCTAGAATAGGGTTTAGAACAATATATTCACTAATCATCAGTTAGGATTTCCCCTAACCCCTTTTTGGGATTTGCACAGGCTTCTAAATATATGTCTGTTGCTGTAATCTAGGAATGGACACTAACAGCCATAGTTATTTCCTGCCAAATTTCTTGGCTTGTAACTTGCCTGCTTTGCTTTCATTAGTCTCTCCCCAGTCTGAGTGTGTCTTTAAACAGCTCACACCCAGAAATGTGTATTCACCCATGTATAAACACCTGTGCACAATCACCACTGCCATCACCACCAGCTGTTTCAAGTAAAAAGCAGTACCAGCACAGTCTGAACCACATTCTGGGTACCATTAGCACTGATACCAGGTCATGATTTTCTTCTCATTACAAGGGTAAGAGCTTAGTCCTGTGCACTGACAATGCACTATGCTATAAATCTATGTTTCATCTCATGTGCACAAACAAAACTACATTATATCACTCATCCTGAACTGAAAACAAGGAGAAATCAGCTTGGTCACTCAGGATAAAAATACAGATAGGCACATATATATTTATATAATGATGTATATGCAGCCACCATGAAGCAGAACAAGAACAAAGAATAAGGCAAAAAACAACAAAAAAAATGTAGCATTTATACCTTTTTTTTAATTTTGACTTTTATTTTTTAGTGAAATTAGGATGTTTTAATTATTGGTCTTAGTGCCTAATTTTATTTCATATTTTTTCTGTGGTTCACTTAATTCAATCTAAGGCAGTTCTGCAGTGTTTTTGGATAGTTTTTTGTTGGGAAAATGTATTACACTGATGATCCATGTGGAGGCGTGTGAAATAGTTGTAACCACTAATTTGTGTATTCCAAACCCAAAATACTTTTATTTTTATGCTAACACATTTTAGAGTTTGTGAAGCAGAAGCTGAAGTAATGCTACACTCTGCAAATGGAGATGCTGTGTCTCATTAGAACAAAAACATTGCCTTGCATTCATTATAAAACTTTTCATTGGCAGATTGGTGCATGTTTATGCACTTGTGCAGACAGAGACTCAGTCATGTGGTTTAAGGTCAATAGATATTACTAGTTGGTTTTTTTTAAGAAGGGATCTCCAAAAGAAGGAAACTTAGGGTCAGAATAAATAGGAGAAAGAGAATTAACTGTCACTGTTCCTGACTCTTTAGGATTACATTACCTTACATTTATCCATACACCAAGATATCTGTCTGATAAGTTGTGTAAGAAATATGCCTTTCATTCATATAGCTTCCTACTATCAAAGAAATTTGTGAATCTGGGAAGTCAAATAAAGAAATTCTTTTAATCCAGATGTAGTTTGCACATTCAGATGTGAAACCATATGGATCAATTAAATACTATTTCTGTTAAAGTGTACCATAATGTACTGATTTAGGATCACCACAATTAATGTTAAGTGGGTTGTGGCACAGATAATTGTAAAAAAAATCTGAAAGAAGTATGATTCTGTATTAAAATATCTACTTATCAGTGATAAAAACAAGTTTTCACTCCTTAGGCTAAGGAGTCCTTTCACACAGTTAGCATTCACTGAACTTCCAAAACCTTCCCCCAAGCATATTGAAGCTGGGATGAGTGCTTTAGAGTGGAGATGACTTCAATGGTTGTGAAGTTCTGGGAAGAAATGTAAAAGGAAGTTTCCCAGGATAGTTACAGAGCCAACATTAAAAGTAAATCTGACAAGCTTCTATTAAAGATTAAGACTGTAGAGATCATCCAGTTCTGGGTGTTTGTACGGAAAGAAAACCAGAGTGAAACATACAGCACTGTCTCTGAAACCAACAAATGTTGAAAGAATGACATAATGTTCCACTTCCAAATGCTCTTGATTTAAATGAATCACTTAAATGGCAAGAGTTCTTGAAAGATCACTTTGCTATGACATGGAAGCCACAGACAGTAGTGAGCAGCAAGTAAAATGTAGTTCGAATGATACAAGCCAGACACCAATAAGAAGCCATTCATCTCAGGCACAGCATTAAGGAGGTGAAATGTATCAGAAATGGATGTAGCCAAGCTAGGCAAGAAGAATTAAAGACTTTGAGGTAATGATACAGTGTTGTCATAAAAAAACATACCTAGAAAAGGAGGGAGAGAAAATAAAGTAAACAGGATGCTGGAATCAGTGTCTTTAAAGGATAGTAGCAAGTAAGTGTCCCAGAATTTCAGGTAAGATTATGTCTTATATTACACTGAATAGATTTATGCTCAGTGAATTTGAGCCCTCTATTCCCCAAAAAGTCATCACACCAGCCCACAGGAGAAAGCTGACAGGTGTAGATGTCTTCTCAACATTTCTTACCACACACATAAGTTATTTATGACAGATGGAGACGTGTCTGGCCAGTAAGCACCAGCCCTTGAAAACCCCCTTTCCTGTAGAAAAAGGAAACATCTTTTGTTTCTCAACATATTGTTATTCTTTTCCTGTACCTACAAAGTGACTGTTGAGCAACACATAGGATTGCCATTGTATCTCTTCACCATACATGCCTTCTATTAGAAAGATTTTCCTGGTTTAGATTTTTTTTTTCTGACTTGTTATCAATTATAAATATCAGTATATAAATTTATGTTGGTATATCAGTTCAAATGTTACATTTTGCATTTGATGTGCTTTTCTGTCTGGGGTTTTTATTTGTTTATTTTATATTTTTTATTTCATGTCTGTCTAGGAAACAAGCACTACTCTATCTGGTGAAAGGACCATACAATTTTCTCTTTCAGATGGAATAGAGAAGTGAAAAAATGGAACAAGAGCAGCAATACTGAAGTGTGGAACTAGACAGGAGTTCTATATGGAAAAGTGTTGCTTTGAATTAAAGTTGTGAAAAGCGGAAAATTATGATTGGCCAGCTGCTTGTTCCACCAGCTTCTTTCTGTATGTTACCTTATTTATTTCTGCTGGCTTTATAATGTAGAATTATCTCTTCATCTGAACGAGCTGTTACTTTTGGTGTGATACTGACCCCTCAGTCACCACTGGTCTCACCATGTGTTCAGTAAGCTGACAGAATTCTGTGAAGCTGATAGAGACTTTTCAACAGATCTTTCCTGTTCTCCTCTGGCACAGCACTGGCCACTCTGGATGGAGCTGCCAGGACAACTGTTCTGTACCACCTTTAAAAATACTTCCCAGCAAACACTGCACTAGATTTTGAAAGAAAACCTCTTTAAACATTAAAATGATGACACTGAAAAATATACCAAATCTCCTTTGAAGATATTGGTTGTGCAAATGCATCTTTTGTATCAGAGAAGTTAAAAGAAATTTTAATTTTTCTCTGTAGATATGTCAATACAATTTTTTGGTATCATGTTTTAGAGAAGCAGAAATTTGTGTCATATTTCAATTAATATAGTTAAAGGTTTGGGATTTTATTTGCTTTGAGAGGGTTTTTTTGCAGTTTTGTTTGTTTTGTCATTGTTTGGGTTTTGGTTTGTTTGTTGTTGTTGGAATAGTATTTTTGGTTTTTTGTTTGGTTTGATTTGGGGTTTTGTTGTTGTTGTTGGGTTTTTTGCTTCTTTTTTTTTTAATTATTTACAAGGTTTTGTGTGTGAATATAAGGCAATTTGCTACAGCACTGAGAATTATACTGGTAGTTCTGTCTCATCCTCCTGAGAGTAGTGAACTTACACTCATACACTACCATTTCTGCATGCCCTAGAGGTGACTGTAACCTTTTATTGATCAGCTGATTGAAGATAAATGACAGAGATGCTGGTACTGCAGTTTACATCATTAACATGGTCAGTAAAGCATGAATTGTTCAATAAGGAGTTTATCTTTTTTCATTTTACACTGCTCTTTTATCATTTTTATGATAGAGAGCAAATTTTCAGACACTAACCAGGTAGATGAACTTTAAAGATCAGATATGTGTGTGTGGTAGTTGTCAGAACTAAGTGAAATCTGATAGTTTAAAGATATTTAATAAATGTATTTCACATGAAGAAAATAAAGTTCAATAATAATTTTTCTTAGTCTGTTTCTTTTTCAGTTTCCTTTTGCCTCATACTTAATGGATTCTGTTCTGGAAAAATTAAATGAGAAGAAGAAATTGGCAGAAGAGTACAGTTCCCGCATGAAGCACACTATATGATATTGCTAAGGTTTATATTTGCAAAGTGTGACTAAAATGTGTGCTGTTTCCTCATGACTTTCATCTTCTCATAAAGAACTGTCAATATGCATGTTCAATACATACACAGAAACCATGAACTAATTAATTGTTGAACAAGAGGAATTAATTAAATTCCTATTAGAAAGAACTGTGGTATTTGATTCCTGAAGAGAAAAATTGCTGCAAATCAATGCAAAGCTCAAAATTATTTTCCTTGAAATGCATTAGCAGTGAACACATGTGCAGGCTTTGTAGAGAGAGGATGTCTTTGTTATGACTAATACACATCTGTACAATTTTGAAAGAACAAAAAGCAGCCAAGTAACACCTGATTGTACTAACCAGAACAGTAGAAGTAGGTTTTACAAAGGAACCAGGAATGTCACTGGGATTTTAAATACCTAATTTCTTTTCGTTTTTTTTTTTTTTTTGTAAAGCCCAACTTTGTGATATATGCTACACAAAAAAATACGCTTTTATGTTAGAAAAATGAATGATTGTAGAATAAAAATATTCTGTGTGGAGTAATACAGGAAAAGTTGTATTTTCTTCTGAGCATACTGGAGCATAATGTGTGCAATGTATTTTAAAAAATCAATAAAATAAAGTTTTTTCAATTATGATTTTTTTCACTAGTAGATCCAGCTCCTTCTCAGCTAACAAGCAGCTACAAGCTCTCACTTACCTTGAGAAAGAAGTGTAGCATTTCAATCAGTTATTTCCACCAAGATTATTAACAAATAATTGTTGCTTCTTCACATTTTTGATCTTAGAGTTTGAATTACTCTGGACCAACCCACCTGATAAAAAAACAGGACACAAGTTTCTGAGTTCACATGTTAATAATGTTATATATCTCATTTATGGATATCAAGCTGTTTTACAACAGGTATCATTATCCATATTGAGTGGGAAGTCAGAATAAAGATCTATTTGGACTAAGTTCACTTAAATGAAGCATGAAACAGAGGTTTTCTGCATGTCAGTCCAGTGCTTTTCCTAGGATGTAATCATGTATCTTCTAATTTATGGAGTTCACTCTTAGATGTCTCCGACAAAAGGAACACATCTCTAAATTCCTGCTCAGTTGCACCTGGTGAACACAGGTGCTTGTGAGAATTTTTATTTGAATTAGAGAAAATCATGCAAACATATTCCACCTGCACCTGCAAATTAAGACTGGGAACTAGCCCTGTATAAAAAAACTGCCACATCTTTAGGAATGGTTGACCACCACGTTTTTCAATGCAAGATATGAGGGCCATCGTATGAAATTATGTGAAATATATTCAAAGTAAGCAAAAGGATGCCACTCACATGCAAATGAACGTTTTGCCTCAGCTTTTACAGAAGCTAAAAACTTACGTGGACTCCAATGCCAGTAAAATAATGACCAAAAAAATTAAGGAAGATAAAACTATCAAGATGTGGAAACCATGCTCTTATATTGTTCAGTAATTCCAGCAAGATGTATTTGAACATGACTTCAACAAAACAGCAGCTCAGTGAAAAGAGCTTCAGGAGGCCAAAGATCTCTGAAAACTACCCCCATTGTCTTCATTTCCACATTGCCAAACAACTGGTGGTGTAAGTCTGATCTTGGTGCTGGTCTTTAACACTTGATCTTTTGTCATAGTGAAAATGTGGGAGCATCAGCTAATTCACGCTCAAAATATGTCTCAAAAAGAGGGAATTTGCCAGATGACTATATTTTTCACATAACTTAAACATCTTGCTTTACTGTCCCTGCAAATTTCTGTATCTCCTGGGCAGCTGGGTACAAAGAGACAAGAGCACTCCATAACCAAATTATTATCTATGTCATCTGAAAATAGAGAGCAAAATTAAATCCTTAAACCCAGCTGGAAACAGATTTATACACAAACGCTCCTGAAAGTATAACACTGCTGTCTTTCTGAAAAGTTTGATGGAGAGTTTGCCAAATATTTTTGAAGATCTTTCTTAATATTTTGAAGTTATTTTAATATTTTCAATATTAATATTTAATATTTTCAATATTCAAAAAATATTTTCTTCTCTAATTTGATATAAATAAACGAAAATGGAAATACCAGTCAACATTTTTCAGAGATAAAAAGTCATGTAGTTTGAGATACATTTGTAAGGACAACAAAAAGGATGATACCCCAAAGAAAATAAGTTTACCTTTTGCTGACACAGATGTTGAGTTTTGTCTGTGATGAACATACTTGTTTTTACTACTTACTCGATCTTTCCTGCACCAGCAGAGCAGAATATAGTCTCTGAAAATATCTTTATTACTGTAAAAAGATGAAAATTAATTATTTTTGTTGTATTTTATGAATATTTTTAAAATCCCCTTACACTAGAACCAAGCTCATTACTTTAAGTGAAGAATTGATTCTGGTTTAGGGAAAAGCATTATCTCGGCACTTTTAAGATGATATTGCTAACAAAGCCAAATATTAAATATGTTAAAGGCAGTGCTTTTTTTAACTAACTATGCCTACAGACATCCAGAAAATCACTTCCATCACAAATCCACTTACTGTTTTTCTATTGTTAGGGTAGTTGTCTCTCCTGGTGCTGCCTGGTATGGCCTCTAGATGGCAAACTTCTCCAAAAAATGGGCTCGGTGCGCTGATCCTGCGGCCCCTGGGATTCTGCATCAGACCGGCCTACCCCTCGGGCAGGCACAGGTGACGCGTGTGCATGTGCATTTAATGGGCTGTTTAGGGTCACCACGTACAGTGACACAAGGGTGACGCCCTGAAATACTGTAACTTTTATATTCATACAGAAATTTATGTGTGTGTATATACGTACACGCAAACGTGTGTGTGTGCAAGTGTGTTTATGCAGGCTTTCATTAAATATGAAATATGCAAAGCTGTACCATGCTTCAAAGTTGCTTAAATGTTTAGCCCTTTCAAAAATCTTCATTATGCACTAGCAGGTCCCCATGAGGGTGTGAGAGACTGAAACGTTAATGGCTAATTTCTCAAACTATCAGGTGTTTTGCCATCGATGCTCAAGGAAACAACCGGTGTGCAGGGGGGGGTGTGAGCACCAGAGGATGGCTATGACAAATCAACCTTTCTTAGCAAGAAGCTGGGTTTGAGCTAGATAAGGGCTGATAAGCAGATCCTGCGAGGTGGGATAATGCTTTTAATTCCAGCAGTGTCATTCCTTGCACAACTGTCTCTGTTGTAAAGCTCCTCTCCCTACTCCTGCCAGGAAAAGCTACTGAGACATTCATATTATTCATCCCTTCTGCTGGAGTGTAGTTGGTTCTATTATGCTGACCTGAGAGACCCCCAAAATGCCCCCAGAGTAATTTCTGGGGTCTTCCAGCAGAGGAATGGGCATGATCCACAGTTTTGCAACGTGATTCACAGTGTTGCATCAGACGATGTAAAATTCCACACCCCAGGGGAAGCACCTAGGTGTTCTACCTCAATGTGAGTGTATATTAGCCAAGTGAACTTTGTGTTCTGTGTCTTCCCCTACCCCAGATTGATAAAGACTGTGACCATCACTGTGACCAATGGACATCAAAATTGCAACAATGAAATCTCATTGATGGATCCACAGATGATGATGTTTTTCTACCATTATCCTTCTCTTTCTTTCTCTCTTTCTTCTCCTAACTTTTTCTCAAAATGTATTGTAAACCAGACTAAAAAATTCCAGTCAATGCCTTAGTAAGCACCTTGTTGTGTCTGGATAGGCTGAAGTTGGCTAATTGTAAGTTTGCTAAATTCAAGTTTGTGAAGTGCCTTACTTACTTTGTTGGTGTTTTAAAATTTGCCACATTGCCCAGAGTGAATTAAACCATGTTCCCCTAAACCTGCCAAGGGGATCAGGGCATAACTGAGAGCCTCAAAGCTAATCTGAGGGCTGGAGCACCTTTCCTGTGAAGAAAGAGAGTTGGGGTGGTTCAGTGTGGAGAAGAGGAGGCTCTGGGGAAACCTTAGAGCAGCCTTCCAGTGCCTAAAGGGGCCCAACAGGACGGCTGGAGAGAAAGGGTATGTTGTAGTAGTAGGACATGGGGGAATGGCTTTAAGCTGAAAGAGAATGTGTTTAGGTTAGATATTAGGAGGAAGTTCTTTACTGTGGAGATGGTGAGGCACTAGGACAGGTTGCCCATGCAAATTGTGGATGCCCCATTCCTGGAAGTATTCAAGGTCAGCCTGGACGGGCCTCTGAGCAACCTGTGGAAAGTGTCCCTGCCCACAGCAGAAGGTTGGAATGATGATCTTTAAGGTCCTCTCCAACCCAAACCATTCTATGATTTTGTACTCTAAAATGTAAAAATTAAAGTATTTGGCAATAGTCACTTCTCACAGTATGTTCTGTTTAACCTGCACAAATCCTGGTTTACCTTGGTAAGAATAAAGATACAAGTCTTCCTAAATGTAAATCTCTTCTACCAATGAGATCATACAAACGAGATTTTCTTCTGAACTGAGGGGCACTGTGTCTATCTCCCCATGTGCCTCTGGACTTCTTCATTGGCTGAATGGGTTGCAGTTTTCAAGGCTAGGTATTCTAAATGAGCCTAAGGTGTAAGTGTAAAACCTAATAGGAGGAGTTCAGGGAGAGATTTAAAACATCTCGAAGTATTCATGTAGCCATCATGTAATACCTCATTTTTTGTATTCTTGGAATGAAGAAACTTTTTTGAAGCATTATTTTTTCTCTGTAGTGTCTATGTTCTCATACATAGAGTAAGGATCTATTTTTGAGGTTTCCTGATATGTGATTTGAGAATTCCCAGTGTGTAACTATTTGAAATGTCTTGTAGCATAATAAATGATTGAGAGAGCTGGGAACATTGGCTTCTGCTATAATCATGTATTTAGAAATTAATTACTTTAGTTCTGTTGTAGGCTATGTTAAGCTTTCGGCTTTTACCTTTAGGATTGCAGACAGACTATGGAGTCAGGAAGGTCTGAATTTTAATTCTGTCATACCTTCGGCTAGTTTATTCTGTTTTCTGTTTCCTTTCTACAACTGAATTTATATCTAGCTACACTACAAGCTAAATACCAGAACAAGGAAAACAAAAGCTACTTTTCATAGTTGTGTGCCATTGTACACAGTTTGTGCATTACCATTGGATTGCTTCATGTGATTTAAAATTGATATGTAGCTAGTCTTTGAAGGGAATATGACTCCAAATGGGTCCAGAGCCAGGTAAGCAAAGGGCCAAAAAAGCTCTTGGAGAATATTGACTCAGCATCTTGGGTTTTAGGTCATCATAACAACATTTCTGAGATAAGTGGAGAAGTATTTACATATTGCTCAGCTATATATAAGTCCAGCATTCTGTGAGGATTACTTTACAGCATGTTTAACAGGTTGGGGAAATTTAAGGCTCCTATCTTTGTGAAAGAATAAGCTTATCAGGTTAAGAGACTATTTGTAAATCTCTATCAGACTGTAAAAAGGAGAGGACCAAGTGACTCTGACCTATTGAACCTATTGCAGAGCACAGATTTGAAATTTTTCTGTTACAGGAAAACTCCCTTGGTAAAGGAATCATGTAACACTGTCTGTAATTTGACAAATCCTAGATTTTGAGGGATAACAGATTTCCTTCATGATTGTTTGTTGTGGAGGAAAACAGAACTTGTAGCATAAAATACACTTCAATTTGTATTAAAAAACAGTACTCAACCTGGGCTGAAGAAATTATGTGATAGAGAACCCAGCAGAGTATCTCTATGATCAAGAATTCTCACAGCTCAAGATTTACTGTTGAAATTTTCTAGATTCAGTTTCAATGTCAAAAAAATCCCTCCATGCCAGTAATGAAGGCTGTGAGCTAGACAGAACTTAAAAGTCATGGTGAGCTTGTGGGGATGAAGGGCATGAGTGGACCACAAGCCTTACAATGCATCTTCAGTGTATATTGCACATTGTTCATTCTGCAGAAAAAAAATTAAATATGTCTCAAGTAATAATCTCAGTATGTGATGATAATTATTGAAAAATTAGAGCGATTTCCTTATTCTCTTTGATCTTTCTCTAGTTGTATGTGCGCAGACTACATTTACCCTCTTTGCTATATCTTTGCATTAGGAACCCATGTTTAACTGTTTTTTTCAAGGAATTAGTCGTCTTATATAAGGAATTTTTCTTCTGTTGATAACCACACATCAGAAATAACTGTAGCAAACAGGAACTCTATCTTATCCATGTGAAAATCAAGGTTTGAAGGTGTTAGTTGAGAAGGTAATTATTTTTACACTAAAAATATTGATTTTTTTTTATGATCTACCTTTTGTGAATGCAAATTGGAGAAAAATATTGACCTTTTAGAAAGCTTGGGTTAATGGTTAATTGAATGCTTATTTATGTAACTCACTATCTCAATTAAATTGAATTTGGAATGTTCATATAAGTGAAGATTCTGAAATTGTTTTTAAAATGAGAATTTTTAACTTTTGAAGAAAAATAACACATGAAAGATGGAATCTGTTTGTTTACATCAGAAATTTACTTATTTGGGGAGTGCAGTTCTGTGTTCTCCATACGGCCTACCCTTGAGCATCTGGCTCAAGACAGGAATTTCTCTTGTCAATTTCTCTGTTTTCATGCACGTTTTCCCAGGCCTAAGAAGCCTGTGAGGTTACTAGCTGGCACAAGCAGCACATGATCTAGCTCTGGAGAACTGCGGTGTTTAGAATAGAAGAGTTTGATGTTCGGACACAGATACTGTATGAGCTGGGGCTCACCCACTGGCCTCCCTGGGCCCTGAAATGTGATTTCTCCAGGAGCACATTCTCCTCCAGCACATGGATCCAGGAGCTGTGAGAGGAGGCTGCTGACAGCCACACATTGAGTGACAGCCTGCAATCATCCGACAACTGAAGTGATGGCTCCTGTCCAGCATCGGCCCAGGAAAGCCAAACAGAAGGCAGGACTGGAGACAAGAATTCCTGGGGTATAGCTCTGCCTTGGCTGAGGCATTTTTTCTTGCTTTTCCTGCAGAGCAGATTTCACTTCCCATTTCAGCCCATCAGGCTCCCTTATGCTGCCTCTCTCTTATCTCTGCTTTGATTCCTTGCTCTTTCTTGGCTCCAGCTCTGCTTCCAATCTGATTTTCCAAGCCTTCACAGTTATGATTATATACAGTTAATGAAGTTATGATGTTAATGAATGTTTGTATGTCGTTGTGGCTATTGTTGCATTCATTTATTACTTTAGAAGTAATCTATATTTGATAAGAATGCCTGTTAAGTGTTTATCTGAACTAGAGCTCATAAAAAACCTAGGATATCAGTTCAACACTGACTGAAGATCATGATCTTTAAAGACAGCAAAATGAAATGCCATGATCCTTTCCTCATGGAAGAAATTTCATGGTATGTCAGTTCAAAGGGAAAATATGTAGTGATAATTCTTCAAATATTTTGCCAACAAAATCCTCTCCTTCAGAGGAAGTTTTTAGGAGGTCCTCCTATGGAAGCAAATGGCCAGACAGAGTCAGTTCTCAGCCTGCTAATATGGAGACTGCCATTCCCTGCAGAAAATATAGACTTCTCCTCCAAACAATGAATGGACAGGGAACACATTGTTTGCAACTGATATGAGCTGCCACTAAGAGAAGTAGGAGTCAAATGATCTTTTATTTTTTCAGGACACAGAATTTCTCAGATCACTGTGGTCCTCTTCCTTTTCCATGTTTAGCAGTTGCAATTCTGTAATTGAATTTAAAAACTAATGTTTCTACAAGATTTTAAATTAGTGTGTATTGGATATGTGTGCTATACACTGGGAAAGGAAAATTAGGAACAGAAGTATTAAAGCATCAGATTGCTTTTTAAGGTAAATGGCCTCATGTCTAACACTGGATGGCTCTGAAGTACACACAATGAAGCCAGGCAGGGTACAGGAAATGGCTAAGTTCCATTACAAAGCTTCATTCTGCATGGAACTAACTGGATAAGGGGTTTTCATGGTATTAACCTCTCCCAAAATAGTATCTCTTTAAGGTGCTATGCAAAGAGGATTTGTAAGTCGTCTGTGAGGTCTGATTCAGATTTTATCCTGGCATTATGACAGAAACTTAGCAGGCACTTGATATAGTGACAATTTGAAAATTTATATTAAGAATTCAAGGCAGAGTGCAAATTCTATCCTGACACAGTGTGGGCTAAGCTTCTGTCTGGTTTCATGTAAAGCTGTCTTACCTGCTGACTGACATATGCAGTTTGCTGAGAGTTGAATATATGCCTTCTATTTAAGATGGATATTTCAATGTTCATTAATATGAAGAATTTGCAGTGCTGTAACCCAGATGAGGATGTGAACTGAGCATGTGCTGAATTTTAAGCACACTAGAAGTCCTCTGGGTATTAAATATCCTCTTGCTTCAGAGCTGACCATGTGAGAAGAATGAAGAACAAAGAATGATTCTGGAATGCAAGCACCAGATGACTGTCAAGGTCTCCTTCCTGCCTTTTCATATCTTTGCCTACTGTGTATTCCACACAATAAAAATCTCAAAACATTCCATTTTGGTATGATTTTGAATAAATCATCTTGCCTGAATTTTGAGTTTTGCATTTTCCTTACTCCTAGAACTTTTGTGTCTTCAGAAGCCTTGTGTTTAGCAGAGCAACAAAAGGGCAGGGTCCCTCCTCTTTTTCATGTCAAAAACCTTGTCAAGTCCCTTGTCCTTTGCTATGACACAGAGGCCATCTGCAGGAGCTGGGCTGATTTCTTCATGTAACTCTGTTTAAAAAAAATTCATGATATTTCAAACAAGGATAATACTTGTATTCCTTGTAACATAATTGATGTTGCAAGGAATACAAGCATTTTCCTCATTTCATTGTTCTTTTTGAAACCATAATGGTTAATTTTTAGTCTTGTCCTTAAGTGCATGCTGTTAGTTTTGATGCTTGTATTACCTTGGAATATGATCTTATATTTTGTCAGAGAAATATAAAGTATTAGAGACTGCTCAATTCATAAAAAAAAACCCCCAAAAAACCACATTTTCTTCAAACAGTAAGCATAGCCTAGTAATAATATTATGATTATAATTTTTATAGCAATCATTCCCTGGCTGAGGTCTCGCAGCTTCCTGTTTATGCAAAGTTTGTTTTTCAACAAGCTTTCAGTGGCCTCCGAAACACTTCCTTAATTATGACTTCAAACTGGAGGATTCTGTGTTGGTAACATAAACAATTTAAAGCCTAATTTTGGCACCTTTGTCCACAAACTACTGAGATCAGTAAGTTTTTATCTTGTGTGATGAAGTCTGGCACATGGCAGCAGCATCTAGCATACTAGAACCATACTAGAACCATACTAGCATCAGCATCCGGCTAGCATTTAATATTTAAACTGACTGAATAAAGCCAACACACAGATGTCAAGTAGAAGAAGATCTAGTAGCATTTATGTCTTACATCCAAAACATGAAATTTGGCAACAGGACTACTGTGTCCATGCAGAGGTGTGCAATGAGTCAGTTGTAGTCCAAGACAGACATGAAAACCAGAGTTGTGTTTTCCAGTGCTGCACCACACCAATCACAGATCATAATAAGGCACAACAGTCTGTGGAGTTCCTCTTTCTGATGGGCACCCACACTGCTTTTCCTACATTTTAATTCTCCTGTCATGCTGTGCTGTTGCAGTCTCCTGTGCTGGTAGGTTGTACATGAGATACCTGACCTAGAAGACTAGAGATTGTTTTGAATGTATGATCAAAGAACTGGAAGTTTGTGCAGATGCTATGATAAGGATGGCAAAACTGTCCAACAAGGAGATAAACTTAGAAGCAATTTTTAGTAGTTAAGAATTTGTCTTACAAACAGTTCCAAGACAAAAAATACACTAATATAGAATAGAGTTTTAAATATATGTACATGTATTTATATAATTCTTAAAGTAAGATGCAAATGTCATAATATATTTTTTTGATTATTCAGTTTTAAATTCTGACATCAAGGAGTCATTCCTTCACTTCCTATTCCCTCAAAACTTTTTACGAAGATTTTGTGACAGGGACAGGGACAAGTAATGGTTATTCACTTTTAAGATCTATTCTCCTGAAACCTGCCAACTGAAAAAACAATAGTGACTCATTGTTCTTGCATGTGATTCTTTGCTGCACAATATTTTTTTGATAGTGTGTGAAATGCCACATACATAAACCAAAATAAATATGCCCCTCATTATGGTCTGTAGTTTGAAGTTGTAAATCCTAAAACAATGCTAAAAATACAGTAACTTTCCTATGAGTGAATGAAAAGTGTCTCACCTTTTCATCAGCTTCTGATGTCCCTGAGTAAACAATTACTTGGTCTAAAAGGAAGTGTATATGGATAGAAAAACAAGCTTTCCTTCTTGTGAAATATCCAATGGCATTTACAGGGGTTACACAGAAGTCTATCAAACTAGGGAGAGGAAAATAAATCAATTGTAACATGTCTATAGATTGTCCCACAAAATAATGCTGATCGATGCTCATGAAATTTTCAGTATAGTTCAACCCTGAGAAGCCTTAAATTGTTTCTGACATCGCAGTGGTTTATATATCATTTTTATTGGCTTAATGAAATATACATGTGTGCATTCTTCCTTGCCTGCCCTTGACTCTTCCTAATGAGCTCATCTTTTTGTAGCCTTCATTTGCCATAACCATCACCTTAAAGCAAAAGGAACAGCATAAATAATTTGCTAACTAGTGGGAGTTAAACTTGATATTAAGATGTAATCTAGGTATTATATATATATTCTAGGCTTCGTACAGTCGCCCATTCAAGCTATCCATCCTAACTCTTCTTATGAAAAAATCAGATTTCATTGATAAAAAAAATTCCTAGATAAAATTATTTGACCACAATTATGCTGATCATCTTATTATTTACTGTTTACTAGTATTTATATTAAAATTTTATAACCCACTGTAAACTCAAGAAAACAATCAGCAAGAAGGAGCAGTCTTTAATGAAGAATAGGACTAAGCTTTAGGTGTTGATTCCTAATCGAACCCAAGTCACAGGATAAATAATTGTGTTCCTTTTGAATATGTAATAATGCTGAGATCTTTGAGTTTAGGGAACCAAAAGCAGCACTGTATACCTTGCTGGTTATTCAACCCAAAAATTATGTTTAT
Source organism: Hylia prasina (assembly GCA_013397195.1). Lineage (NCBI taxonomy): Eukaryota > Metazoa > Chordata > Aves > Passeriformes > Sylviidae > Hylia > Hylia prasina. The sequence continues at coordinate 157,839 of VYXD01011146.1, read as the reverse complement.
TTACACCATGGTTTTGATACTAGAGATCCCAGAAGAAGAAAGTGCAAAGAACATAATTAATTTATTTAAATTCTGATGGTATTGCTACATCAGGGTAGACTCATCACTGTATTTTATTTGCCTTCTTTGCCATACTTTCTGTTTTGTTGTGACACTGTTTTTGCCTCCAGTGTCTGATGTGTAAGTGCCACAATTGTACAGCCTTTTCCATTGGCAGAGCCCAGCTGAGCCATGTATATGTACAATTAACATGATTTGCTGGTGTTTGTAAATTTACCAATTTTATTTCTTTGTTGATTAGCTTGGCTAGTAAGAATTGAGAGAAAGAGGGAGCAAGAGGAAATTACAGTATTTGATCTTCCCAAGCCATGGCTAAATGTGATGAGGCCCTGCTTTCCCAGGGGTAGCTGAATAGCACATGGGAAGCTTGTTTTGATTTGTTCATGTGCACAGCTTTTGCTTTATCTATTAAACTGGTTTTGTCTCAAGCCATGAGTTTTCTCACTTTTACTCTTCCAATTCTCTCCCTCACCCCCCCAAAGTGGTAGAGAATAATCAGCATCTGGGGACTCAGTTGCCCACCAGGGTCAAACTTGGCACCTGTCTTCTTCAGATATTGTTTCTTGTTAAATTGGATGCTCAGTTACAGAGTGCTGTGAACATTTGCATACTTCATTACTCAGACTCTGACTTCCTGTTCCTGACAGTCTTATTGCTCTGTCAGAAATTCATTGTGTCTGCCCCACCTCACCTGATCTGTGACGTCTCTGAACTTCTTGTCCCAGAATCTGCTCCTGATCTGATCTCTCAATAGATGTTCAGTCCTTCAAAATCATAAGACCATTTCTTTTTTAATGAGGTTAGCCACACGGTCTTTTTTGCACTTTCCTTAAAATAGAACCTTTTTCTTACATTTCACTTTTTGTATGAAATGCTATTCTCACTGGTTTAGTAATTCACTTACCATTGCCCAACAAATAAAAGGCATTTATAATGTCCTTCAAAACCAAATATCATCCTTTATTCTGTTTGCAAAGTGAGGTTTTGTTTGAAATTTTTTCAACACCCATGTCTACAGCCCCAAAGTCTGTACTCCACTCTACATATTTTAAACCATATTTGGGCTTTTAGCTACTCCATCTTCCCCATTAGGGTTTCTTTCCTCTGTAAGTTATGACCAGGCAGTGTGGTTTCTAAACTAACAGAATAACTGCATGGGCAGGAGAAGACCCTGCAAGAAGATTTGGAACCTGTAGAAAACAAATTAGTTTGTATATGACATGAGCAAAGTAGTTCAGGCAAACTGGTCCCATTGTTAAAATAGTGAGCTTTATAAACACAGTCCTCAGTTTAGCCTTTGGGTGTATGGATGTCTGCAGCTCTGATTCTGACCTTGTGTCTATGTCTAGACTGCAGATTTTATAGGTCACCTCTCAGCAGTGTGATGATGGCATGCTGGGTTGACTCTGGGTGGATACCTGGTGCCCTCCAAAGTTGCTCCATCACTCTGCCTCCTCAGCTGGATGGGAGAGAGCAAATATAATGATATCCCACGGACTGGGATCAGGGTGGAAAGAGATCACTCACCAATTACTGTCACAGGCAAAAAAGACTAAGCTTAGGGAAACTGACTTAATTTGTTGCCAATCAAGTCAGAGTAGGATGATGAGAATCAGAAACAAATCTTAAAACACCTTCACCCCATCCCTCCCTTCTTCCCAGGCTCAACTTTTCTCCACTTTTTTCTCTACCCCTCCTCAGCAGCACAGGTGCAGTGGAAATGGAGGTTGTGGTTAGTTCAAAACTTAGCTCCTTCCTCCTGTCACTTCCCTTCCTCCAGTGTGGTGTCCTTCCCATGGGAGACAGTTCTCTGTGAACTTTTTCAACACAGATCCTTGCCACAGGCTGCAGTTCCTCCCCAACAACTCAGTGTGAGTCTCTCATGATCTTCCATCCTTCAAGAAGAGGTTGTTCCAGCATGGGCTCCCTTCAGGGTCAACAGTTGTGCCACATATCTGCTCCAGCCTGGGCTCCTTTCCATGGAGTCACAGTTTGTTTGGGCATCTACCTGCTCTGGTGTGGGATTTTGCATGGGTTGTAGCTGAGTACCTCCTCCACCCTGGGGCACAGCTGCCTCATCATGGGCTGCACCATGGGCTGCAGAGGAATGTCAGCTCTGTTGTCCAGAGCACCTCCTCCCCCTTTTCTCCACTGACCTTCGTGTCTGCAGGGCTGCTGCTCTCACGTGCTCTTACTCCTCCCTCCAGCTGCAGTTGCTGTTGCACAATTTGATTTCACTCCCTGCTCTGCACCCCCTCCCTCCACTTCTTACACAAGTTATCTCAGAGGTGCTGCCACTGTCACCAGTGGGCTGGCACTGGCTCTGTCAGACACAGGGACAGGTGCTGGCAGTTTCTCAAAAAAACCCCAAAAACAACCAAAACCTTGCCATGCAAACCCAAGACAAATGGCAAAAGTTTAGCAGGAGCATCACAAAATTTCATGTGACTTCTGCAAGTGTACCATCACGTAAAAACACCAAGGTCCTAGTTCACAAAAGAACAAATCAGTCTCAAATTCAATAGGAAAATTGTTGTCTCCAGGAAGTTTTGGATTAAGTAGCACCCAAAGTGTTATTTCAATAACTTCTCAAAATAGTGACTGCATCGTGTNTTCAAAATGTTTTACTCTACCAGGACAAAAAAAAATTGTTTGTATCTGTAGGACTTTTCTTCCTTTCAGATCTGTTTTCGAAACGCCTGAAGAGTGCATCAGTTTGGTTTTCTCTTTCCTAGAGAAAGATATTAGAGTACCAGGGATATATGAACACTTCACACCCCCGCTGTAAAGATCATGACACAAAGAAGGAGTGTGTCTTGAGGTTAGCTAATGATGTTGTAACTGCTCTTAACTCAGCCTTTGTTTTAATCTGAAATCTGAACACAGAACACTGCTGTAGCATTTTTAAATATACAGGGAATAGAAATGAAGGAAAACTATCCTTCATATAATTGTTTAAAACGGCAATTTTTTTTTTCTTTATTTCTGGCTGAAAAGCAAAGTTGCTTATCCACTAATAGGTAGCTCATATTGCATTCAAAGCTGGAAAAGGATTTTTCTCTTGTGCTCTGTTTTCTCTCTAGAAACTTCATGCAGATTATGATCACTGCACTAATCAAAGAGGATACTGCTTTGGGAACCATCCTATAATTCTGTCTTCCCTTTGGAAATTACTCACTCTTTACAGAGATAATATGCTATTTCTTATATTTAAGGTAACATTTAGCAGTATTCAGAATCTCTCACTAATCTTTCTCTCATCCAAAATAAGGCAATATGTGAATTTCCATCTGAAGCCTCTCCATACATTGGCTTTTATATTTAGAATTAAAAAAAAATATGTTGGTAACCATATCTGATGGAAGCACATACATTAAAATTTTACTCATGGGATGAGTGAAACCAGACATTACAGTAATCCACTTCTTTTAGATTATAATGTGTTTGGTGTCACTAATGCCACCACTTTATCCCTCAAGAAACCCACAAACACGGGGCATTATTTTTAAGAAGTTTGTTTGATGACTTGGACATTCATTTTCCTAGTTTCCTTTCTACCTATCATCAGAAAGAATGGTCTCATCCCAACTGCAGGTAACTTCCTACTGTATCCTCGTGACTGAAGGGAAAGAAACAGAAAGATCAAAGATGGCATACAGATGAAGTAAAATCTAACATGCAAATTGGAGAGCAAAACAGCTGTCAAGAGGAATCAAGACAGAAGTATAACAGCACACCAGAAAGATAAACTATACAGGGAAAGAATGATTATGAAAGAACAAAGAGAAAGAGACAGTAAGACAATAGTTTAGTGAATGACGGTCAGGAGGAAATACACAAGGGAAAACAGATTTCATTGCTGTGAATTTGTCAATGACAGCTTTGAAAATGTATGTGAAAGACTGTTCCTGGAATGATTAATACACTTTGGGTGTCTGATATGATGCATACTTTTAGCCTCTTTATACAGTGGCATAACTGAAACTATCTAAACATGTGATAAAAATAATGTTAGAAACAATGTAATAGAGAGATCAGAATAGGAATACATAAGATTTGGATTTGGGGCTCTTTGTAAGTACTCCATGGAATAACAATTGTGTTTGGTTTTTTCCCATGTGCTATGAATGACTTCTGAAAGCATGACGTTGAGATTGCAGCAGTGATCCAAGGGTTTGTTAACAGCCGTAAGAACAAAGCTGCAAAATTTTTAGCCTAATATTCTTTGAGCACAGAATCACAATATACAGTATCAGTACTTAATTTCTCTGTGGCAGTTACTATATACTGCTTTTGCTTTCTAAACATGTCTGCTAATTGTGATGGTATGAGAGTTTAATGCGCTGAGGGTTTTTTTACTGTTAATGCTAATCCACTGACCTTAAGCAGCTTGAACTGAAGATATTTATACTTTGGCACTGTCTGAAGTCTTGGATGTTGAATGGGAAAGCAGTAAGTTCTTCCTTCACTTGTTCATTTCTGACTATCAGCCTAAACTCTTGACATTCCATCAACATGTAGGAGCAGGTGGCCTGTTTTGTCTAGTATTCACTAATGTTGCTGAAATATTTAAAATTACATTAGTGAGAATGGTCTGATGACAGCACTGTGCTACATGACCCATGATCCAGGGTCAGACAGCAATTTTCAAGCATTATGACAGAGGCAAGTGCAGAGCAGTTCCACTCTGAGCAGTTCTGAGGGCCCTAGGGGGCTCTGAAAGACCAAAAAACAGATGCAAAAGGGCATTTAAGTGCTTCACTTTATAGCAGGCCTAAGACAAGTCATATTCTTTTTCAATATTCTTCTTCAGAAGATAATAAATAATTAGTTTTTAATACTTGAGTGAAATTATTGCAGAATCTGCTTTTTATATTTTTCTGGTTTGGTTTTGGTTTTTGATTTTTAACATTTAAATTCACAAAGCTAAATGAAATTTTGGGAGATAAAAATGATTCTGCACAATTTTTATCTCCTCTGCAGCAGGTCTGACTTTCTCACTAGTCTTAAATTTCAGTTTGCAAATGAAACTGTGCAGAAAAATAGAGATTCTTAAAATGGATCTTACTTTTAATATGGATGTTTAATTTAAGAATTATAGACCAAGAAATATTAGAAGGAGAGTTCTGGGCAGAATGTCAGTAATACATTTTAGTTAATCTGCTGAGCAAGGACTGCACCCCTGAAAGTTTAAAATCATCTTTTAGAAGGTCCTTCAAGTATGCAAGGAAAGATAGTCCCTTATACTGGATGTCCAGACTGGCATACTTGGAAAAATAAGCCTTCTGCAAAAAGTTATGGACACTTTAAATGTATCAAAAACCTGCCTGATTTTACCAATGTTATCCTTTGTTCTAACAACCTACCTATAAAATATGGTCAGTGTGAATTTCAATAAAATATTATAGGCACTTAAATACAGTGTACTTTTGCTTTTTACATACAAATCTTATGGAAGCCTCTTTGGGACTTTAGCAGAGCTTGCCTCTGTTTAACTGGGAGGGGGGGTACCTCCCATGTTAACCAGATTTGTCTTTCCTCCCTCACTCCCATGTAATATTTCATTTAGAAATATTTTCAAAATAGTTTCCAGCAAAATTATTTTTTAAAAATGTTGAATGTTTATACCAACATATTTTTACTGAATCTGAGGTATTGTTTTGGCAGTTCAGCAAAGCTTGAGTGTAAATTGCTGCTACAGTTAAAAGACAAATAGACTGATTGCAATGAATGTGGCACTACTGGCAAAGAGGTTATGTTGCAAACATAACAAACCCGCACATGATCTTTCATTCAAGCCATGAGAAAAAGAGATGATTAGAAAGAGATTCTTGAGTCAAGAAGTAACATAATTTTTTAAGTTATTGTCTTATTTCAAGATTTCTTCTTCTAGAAGTCAGCCCTCAAAACTGGCCCCTCTCAACTTGCTATTCAACAAAAAATAAACGTCACCTGTAAGTTAAAAAAGTCAGACAAGTGAGTTTTTCAATGAGCAGCTGCAGTCTTCTAATGGGAAACTATGAGGAGTGTCTGAAATAGATGCAAACTAAAAAGGAAAAAAGAAGTATTAATGAAAAAGGGGGAGGAAATTTCAGATTACAAGGATTCCCCAAGCATTATAAAATAGGCAATTCAATTTAAAATGCTTCTGCCTCTAACTATTTTTATAATTAGCTCTTCAGTTTCTCTTTTTCCCCTCCATCAATTATGGGTTTATGAGGTTTTCAGGCTATTTTTGTAATTAATTAAATAATCTCTTTACAGCAGTTTGCAGTCTCTCTAGGGAAACAAAAGTACTGGGAAAATCCTGAGGATTTGTCAGGTAAGATGTGGATTCTGTGACTTGAAAACCTAACATTATCTGCTATGTGTCAATGACTGGTTTAGTCATACAACCTTCAGTTGGCAAGAAGTGGAAATATCTGTTTATCTCTCCCATTGTAACAATCTGTCTTCTGCATATCTTTTGGTTTATTAATACAATAAACAAATGTACTTCCCTCCCTCTACCCATGCAGTCTTCTCTTCCACTCTGCCCCCAGCAGTATTATAATTAGCAAAATGCCTAATTTGGGGCATTTAATTACTAAAGAGTCCATATCTAAGGTGATAATCTAGTTATCTTTTAGACCCTACTGCCAGAATGGAAGACAGTTGTGTCATCTGAAAACAGATAGATGAATCAGCTAACTTCTGCTTTAGAAGTAGATCTCTTTGTTAATTAAATAGAGAGATAAAGAGATAACTTAGATGTACCCTTAGTGACTTTGTAGATGAAACCAAGATGAATGTCATCTTGGTTTCATCTACAGTCTCAAGCCTGTCACTGGGCCATCCAGGTGCCCAGTGACAGGCTTGAGGGGTGGGCCCACATGAACCTCATGAAGCTCAACAAAGACAAGTAGAAGAAACTGCACTTCTTTTGGGGCAATACCAAACATGAATTAAGACTGGGAAATGGGTGGGTTGAGAGAAGCCCTGCAGAGGACTTGGGGTATTGATGGACAGAAAACAGAATATGACCAGAAAGCCAAACATGTCCTGGGCTGCATCCAGAGCACCCGTGGGCAGTGGGGCCAGGGAGGGGATTCTGCCCCTCTGCTCTGCTCTGCTCTGCTGAGACCCCACCTGCAGTGCTGCATCCAGCTCTGGGGTCCCAGCACAGGAAGAACATGGACCTGCTGGAGCATGTCCAGAGGAGAGCCACCAAGCTGACCAGTGGACTGGAAGGCCTGGTCTGTGAGGAAAGACTGAGAGAGTTGGGGTTGCTTACCGCAGAGAACAGAAGGCTCCATGGAGGTCTTATAGGAGCTTTCCAGTTCCTGAAGGCGGCTTGCACGAGAGCTGGGGGGACTTTGACAAGGGCATGTATGGTAGGACAAGGGCCAGTGGTTGGTGTAGATTAGGTATTAGGGAGAAATTCTTTACTGTGAGGGTGGTGAGGCACTGGAACAATTTGCCCAGAGAAGCTGTGGATGCCCCATCCACGGCAGTATTCAAGACCAAGCTGGATGGGGCTCTGAGCAACTTGATCTAGGGAAAGGTCTCCCTGCTCAAGACAGGGGCTTTGAAAAAAGATGAACTTTAAGATTCTTTCCAACCCGTTCTGTGATTCTATGTCTCTCCTCTATATATCTGAGGCTGGGTGAGGAGATTATTATTCCTCAATATTTTTCTTTCTTGTTTTCAATGCAATTTGCTTACAGGAATGGAGAAAGTTCATTTAGTTCAAAGTTCATTTTGTTCCACCTTAGGGATTTCCATAGCTTCATGTACTGCAGCAGTTTTATATATACTGCAGAGGTGTACTAAAAATGTGATGTGGATTTAGCTTTGTGACATCAGACTTGAACACAAAGTAGAGGATGGCTACTTACATTGAAAAAACTGGGAAGATGCTTATGAATTTGATAAATACTGTCTCTTTGAACTGTATAATGCACCAATGACTTGCAAAAAACCCTTTTTTCCTAACACTTTTTTTTTTTTTTTTGTGCAAGGCATGATGGTTCAAATATCATACACAAGACTCTGAAAGAACAAGAAATGTGATAATGGCATGTGGGAAAAAAAATGCATGGTTCTCAAATAACAGGTGGAAGTGGCTGTGAATCCCTACAAAAGGTGGATACTAAACCTCTGGCATAAGCATATCCATGAGAAGTAGCTAATTTCTGAATTGTTCTCGAAAGTAGTCCTATCACTCTCTGGGACAAAGATGATTGTTGTGGGTCAGGAAACAAAAACCAGTTCCTTTTGGCTGAAGTCAGGACAAGAAGGAATGAAATGAGCTAGCCAGTGTATCAAAGAAACCATGTGTCACAGAGTCCCAGAGATGATGTAATATTATAAAATATTATCTAGGCAACACTGATGACCCCTTTAGGGGGTCTATTTTACTCAGAAAGTGATGGGTTGAGTTTTAAGAGTTCTCAAGATACATTATTTTCTCATTGATATTCTGCTCCTACTTCTTGTGGGGCATTTACATTTATTGCATTTTAAATGCTAAATGGCTAAAGACTGGAGCCTTTCTGAAAAGATATTGTGTTCTGATAGGAATCTACTGTCTGCTTTTATGATGCTCTATCTTGCCTACAGTGTAATGCAAGCCTAGAAGAAGCACCAGGAAATTCTGCCTGTTTCATCCTGTCTTGCCTTCTGAGGTTGCATGGAGTCCCTCATGTAGGTATGGAAAAGTTATAAGAAAATACAGCTTGATAATCCCAAAACATTTTTGTGAGTTACTTTGTCATGTTTTTAGGGAAAATGTCTGAAAGGCCCTGCAATAAAGAAGCTGCCGAGAAGAGACAAGTAATCTTTGTTTCTGCAGGGTAAGACTGGTTTTTGGGTTTTTTTTTATAGTCAGTGCAGCAGGGGGACTTTGTAGAAGCAGAAAAAAATCATTCCTTTTTCTTCTCTCTAGTTTAAGCCTTGAGGTCAGTCCAAACAATGGTTCTAATCAATTAAAAGAAGCCAATTTCATTAATTGTATAACCTAACTTTAGCCACTGGAGACGATTTGGCAGTCAGTTTGTCACTTTTGTACTACTGCACAAATTCTGTTATAACTCAAGCCCAGTCATACAAATGATGGACAAAAAAACCTACATAGGAATTCTGAAAGCCGCTCTTGTGTAGGGAAGAGAAGGAATATGAATCATCTTGATAGCTGAGAGAAGTGTACTGGTTACTTAATTAACAGAAAGGAATCTATAAAGTGTGTGGGTGATGCCAAGTTGTGGCTTGGATGCTCTCCCTGTTTCAGCTTCTCTTACTCAGTGAGGGGATGGAAACATAAGGCTGGGAACCTGGGACGTTCTAGGCTCCTATTAACATTGGTGCTTATACAGTAGCAAGCCTTGTGAGTGTAGAACAGTCCACTTAATGAGGTCATGATGTAAAAAGTTTTCTTTCCAGCTTGAACATCAAGGCTAGAGAACCCAAGGCGCATGTGTTTGTGATTGAGGTCCCTGGCTCAGTGCTTACCTGGGATCACATAGCATTATTAGATGATAAATATTGCAAGATTTTTAGTGAAGCTCCTAATCTTTACATAATTAATGGGAAAAAAAAAAGAAAATCAACAGGAACTCAGAATGGAGGGAGAAGGATCTGGATGTTTCACTCACAGTACTTAACATCCAAAGCAACAGGTCAAAATCAAGGTGTTCAAAGATCATCTTGTTTCAGCTGAACCATTTGAGTGCACCAATCACCCTTGCATTGTTTCTTTTGTCCATTGTCTGGCCTTTTTGATCCATTCAGAAGTTTCAGAAATTGTCTTTCTGCAATTAGGTCAAACCCATGTTAATTTTCAAGCTTGTGGAGCCATGGACTTGCTTTACTGTCTTTGCATTATTCTTTCAGGAAGGACCACTGGGAACAGGTCACAACATCTGTGAACTTTGTTGCTAATCTCTGTCAAGGGTGGCAGATAATTGTTCTCAGTACACCAAATAAGCACAGATGGGGTAGCCTCTAAACCCTTGGACAGCAAGATGAACAGCTGGACACAAGACTGACAGCTACTGGATATGCAATAATACAGAAAGACCAGTTGGTGCCCAAACCTCACACAGATTTGTGGTAATTGAAACACAAATATCTGGGTAAGAAATTGTTATGTCAGAAGTTAAGAGTTAATGGCACATCACTTAACCACTTAAACGTTTCAATGACTGCTGTGTACCTGAAAAATCTGTTTGTTATTTAAAGCTTATATTCTAATATAATTTGTTAGGAAACTTTGGATGTTTCATGCTGACTGCACTGGTTATTTGAATCTTTGAATATTATTTTCCCTCTAATGAAGTCCCTAAAAAAGGCTACACTGGAAGGTTCTCGGTTTCATTGAGTATTTCTGTAATTCCCTCCCAACACATCTCCCAACACAACTTGTCTATAATGTTTTGTCCTTACTAAACAGCCCATGTTTCCATAAAAGAAAAATTTGAAAAGTGAGCAGAATCAAAGAATCATAGAATGGTTTGGGTTGGAAAGGACCTTAAAGACCATCTAGTTCCAAATCACCTGCCATGGTCAGGGAAACCTTTTACTAGACCAGGTTGCTCAGAGCTCCGTCCAGCCTGGCCTTGGACACCTCCAGGGAAGGGGCATCCAAAACTTCTCTGGGAAAGCTGTGCCAGTGTCTCACCACCCTCACAGTAAAGATTTCTTTCTAATATCTAATCTAAAACTACTCTCTTTCAGTTTGAAGCCTTTGTCCTGTCACTACATGCTCTTGTAAATAGTCTCTCTCCACCTTTCCGTAGGCTCCCTTCAGGTACTTGGAAAGTTGCAATTATGTCACCCCAAACCCTTCTCTTCTGGCTGAACAATGCCAATTCTCTCAGTCTTCCCTCACACAAGAGGTGTTCCATCCCTCTGATCATCTTGGTGACCCATTCTGGACTCTCTCCAA